>JAQMCW010000005.1:23976234-23986725 GCA_030068335.1 Chrysichthys cranchii
AGCAGAGAAACACCCCCAAAGCATAATGTTTCCACCTCCATGCTTGACAGTGGGGATGGCGTTCTTGGGGTCATAGTAAAACATGTTGAGTTGAGTTGAGGAAACGCGATCAAAGAGCTCGATTTTGGTCTCATCTGACCACAGAACCTTCTCCCAAGCACTCTCTGAATCATCCAGGTGTTCACTGGCCTTCACATGTGCCTTCTTGAGCAGGGGGACTCTGTGGACACTGCAGGATTTTAATCCATTACGGCGTAGTGTGTTACCAATGGTTTTCTTGGTGATTGTGGTCCCAGCTGCCTTGAGATCATTAACAAGCTCCTCCTGTGTAGTTCTAGGCCGATCTCTCACCTTTCTCATGATCATCCTCACCCCACAAGGTGACATTTTGCGTGGAGGCCCAGACCGAGGTCGATTGATAGTCATTTTATGTTTCTTCCATTTTCGAACAATTGCACCAACAGTTGTCTCCTTTTCACCAACTTCTCACTAATGGTTTTGTAGCCCATTCCAGCCTTGTGCAGGGCTACAATCTTGTCCCTGTCATCCTTAGACAGTTCTTTGGTCTTGCCCATGGTGGAGAGGTTGGAGTCTGATTGATGGATTGAGTGTGTGGACAGGTGTATTTTATACAGGTGACTAGTTGAGACAGGTGTCTTTAATGTAGGTGACGAGTTGAAATTAGGAGTATTGAACCAGTCTGTGGGAACCAGAACTCTTAATGGTTGCTAGGGGATCAAATACTTATTTCACTTAATGAAATGCAAATCAATTTATATCTTTTATATAATGTGATTTTCTGGATTTTCATTTTGATATTCTGTCTCTCACTGTTCAAATAAACCTACCATTAAAATTATAGACTGTTCATTTCTTTGTCAGTGGGCACACTTACAAAATCAGCGAGGGGTCAAATAATTATTCCCTCCACTGTGTGTGTGTATATATATATAGAGAGATATATATATAGATATATATAGATAGATAGTGGTACCTCAGTACTCAAACTTAATCCGTTCAGAGCGTGTGTTCAAATCCTATAAAGTTAGAGTTCTGATCGAATTTTCACCATAGGAAATAATGGAAAACAAATTAATTAATTTTTTGGTTCCCGGCCCCAAATAATTACACCGAAATATGTTTTTTTAGCATTTAAACTCAAAATGAACAGGATAAAACAAGAAGAGCACATACTAAACACATCTAAGCACATTTATCAAAACAGTAACTTATAAAGTAAGAAAATAAATGTATCCAAACAATGTGTATCTCATGGATCTGTGTGTATATACATACTCACGAATTTAATTCATTCTGAGACTCTGTTCATGACCCAAATTAATTTTTCCCTTTGAAATTAATGTAAATACAATGAATGTGTTTCAGCCCTCAAAAACATTTTTAAAGTGTATTATGGGTTTATGTGTGGCAATAAAACATAGAATAACATTAAAATAACCTTAATTATAGAAATGATTTTAATGATTTTAGATTTTAATGCACGTTCCTTTTGCGGTGGAGACGTAGTCGCTGGTGTAGGTGGACGGTGATGGAGGGATATGGGGATGGTTCTCATGTTTTGCGATTATTTCTTTCTTTATTTCAGCTGTTATACGCTTAGGCTTCTTACTCTCACTACCATTTCCATTTTCTTGGGACCCATAGTGAAGGGGCAAATGGCCGAGGCTGTGTTTGTTCAGCACCTGATTATGTGGTTGTGACCAGATGCAAAATGCTGGCGAAGTTTTTGGTCGGGAACCGATTTGTTTGTCTTCGGGGCTGTTTGTGACCAGAGGTTCTATTGCACATTGCTGCTCATTAAACCTAGGCAGCTCATTCCCACAAGATGTACCTGGGACTACTATAAAAAAAAAGAAAAAAAAAAGCTAAGAACCGTTGTTCCAAATATTGAATATTCGCGTTTACTGTATGTAGTAGCATTTTTTTCTTCTAAGTAGAAATCTTTCATTTCATTATTTTGGAAGTCATTTCCCCTTCCCAGCATTTCTTTGCATATGCCCAAGGCTTCTGCACAGTATATATAGTTTTAAACAAAACATTCTTCAACTGATACCAAGTTCTCTTCATTTATGATATCAAGTCAAACGCCTCTGTCTCTCTCTCCCTGCCTCTCTCTCTCGCTCACCCGCTCACTTTCTCTTGCCTCCATTTGTTGTGGTTTAGACACCGTGAGTCGTTTTTCCACTTCAATAGGCCGCCTCGTGACACTGTTTTATAAAACATGTCAGAGCGCTTCTCTAGTGGCCCTTTCTATCTGCGAGAGGTGCTTTTCCGCAGCTTCAGTGTCTCGTCTGTGAGCGACACTGACCCCTGTCCACGGTGGCGCACATTAATACAGGTTCGCGCCACCGAACCGCTCGCTCTCCTCTCTCTTCCTGAGAGAATAAAAGAGGGTTAGATCCCTGCAAGAGGCTCATTAACATTGGAATAGCTGCTCCTCTGGCCGCTATAGATGCCTACCAGCTATGGTGCTCTGAAACACTTGACAGGTTACACAAGCAGTTCAAAAACCACTTTGCAGCAGGGCATTTGCATTTTGCTGAATCGGAAATCTCGGCAAGTACGACCAATTTTTAGCGCCGTCCTGCCTTCTCACCTTTTTTTTTCTTCCTTTTTTTAAAAATTTTTTTCATTCATAGACAACTCTGTTTAAATCAATTCAAGACCTAGCTGAGCAAAAGTATCATCACGCTGATTGAGCTAATGCTGAAATCTTGTTTTTTTTTTTTTTGTGTAAAACTTTTTTTTATTTATTTATTTATTTTTACAGTTAACTCAGAGTCAGAGTCACTCAGGGAGAAGCGTCAAGGGGTTTCCTAATGACCACCGACTGCCTGTCAGAGGTTAGCTTTGAGCTCTCTAGAGAGGCAGCAACCTTTTGCAGGCCTGTGCTGTCACTCTTCCCCCCTCTCTCCGATCAGCACATCTCTCATTCAAACCATTAGCTTTCTGAGACAACATTTAAATGTACCAGAATCCATCTTCTGCACCTTCATAAAGGAATTAATGAGTTTCTATAGGCATTCCGCAAGCTGATACGTTACGTCGATTTCCGTATTATTGTCTCCGGTTTTGTTAGTCCTGGAGACGGGGGTAAATCGCTGACTTGAGCTTTTGCAAGAAAAGCATCTTATCTAGGACAGCTCTGACGTGAGAGCACTATCTAGGATAGGAATCTTTGACTTCGAACTCTGGAGAGGCGGAAAAACGAAAAGGATTTCTTCCCACAGATAGAGTACGTACTGTATATTTTCAGGGCGTTAAGCAAAACTCGGAAAGCTGAGTGACGATGACGGGGTTTAAAAAAAAAAAAAAAAAAAAGGAACGGAAAATATCTCAGCCTCTTGACGCAACGCATCATCCCAAGTTCAACGCCGTCTTTCATTCGTGTCACTTTTTAAAGAGGTACCAGGAAGAAACTTAACATGCTTTTATTTATTTATTTTTTTTGCACTTTAAATTGGAGCCTGAACACGCTATTACCCAACACACCAGAGAGTCTCGCACTTCCCCCACCGTCTACTGTAAGCACACTACAGGTGAACCTCCTGAACCCCAAATTAATCCCAAAGTAATTGAACTTCCCACAGGCATCTGGCTGCCATGTGAACGTACTTGATGTTTCTTTGTAGAGAGGTTTAAATGGCTTTTCACGATTCTGTAAGATACCTTATTTGAAACACTTCCTCTCCCGTCCTATCTTTTCTTTTTTTGCCCGTCTCCAATTCTTTCCGATACATAAATACATTTAAAGATTCCAGAAATGTTAAGGGTCTCAAAGGACTGCAAAAGAAAGCACGTACGGTCCGTGATCCATTTGTTTATTGTGGATCATTTTAATCCTTTTTCCTAGCACAGGGACGATGAAAAAAGAATCCCCACACTGCAGAGGTGCCTAGTTCTTCTATTACACCTTGTCAGCAAGGGCGCATCATAGAGAGGTAGATCTGCTCTCATCAAATGCTTTAAACTTAACACAACACGCCAGACTTGGGCCTCGGACGGACGGACGGACGGACGGACACACAGGCACACCTCTGCGTGGAAGCTTTGTTCTGGGTGTGACTCTACATAAGGTATATTCATCAGGCCCTGCTTCTAGATCACTGCGTTTCTGAGATGGTGAGATGCCAAGCCTTGGGCTCAAAGCAGGCTTTTTATTTATTTATTTTTACCTCCACGCTGATCCAGGCTCCAAACGTAAGCCCGATCCGGCACGGAAATATCCGCGAAACAACACAGTCCGAGATCCGCGACGAGGAGCTATAGCAAACTGCAGCGGGAGGCTCATTTCACACTCCAGACGGCATCTCAACAGGTGACGCTAGCACACTCCGTGGCTAATTTACAAGTGTGCAGCAGGGCTGAAAGTGATGCGCCTCCGCAGCAAAGAAAAACTTTGCTCATTAACTTAACATTTGCTAATATTCATGAAAGGGAAAAAAGGTCACAAACAGCGGCGCCATCTCTCGAGAGGGGAATTTCTCCAGGCGGCATGCTCTCTCAACTGAGCACCCACCAAATTACATTGTGTCTCCTAATTTTGTAATTAGTATTCAAATTTCCATGTCTTAGCAACTTTGTTAAAAGAAAATGACTGCATTTCAATAAGATGTGTTGCGCCGGGTTACGGCGCCCTGTACGGATACACAGAGCCAGTGGGTTCATTTAAAAAAGCACAACACACACACACACAGGTCCCTGAAATTCATGTTAGATGCTGATTATCTATGTTAGAAAGTTACAAGTGCTACCATATATATATAGTAATATAAATCAGTAGGTACTGGACGGGCCAATCATAAGCAAAAGAAAGTGATTTCGTTTGGACAAAAGGATATGATTTCAACAAACTTAAAAAAAAAAAAAAAAAAAAAAAAAAAAAAAAAAGAGAGAGAGAGAGAGAGAGAGAGAGATCATGAGCTATGATCGCAATGATGCATAAAAACAATAAAGAAATATGCCCCGAGTCCCCAGTCAGGAACATGGACGCAATATAGGCATTACCCTTGGCACTATTATAAAGCTGTACAGATGAAAAAAAACATCAAAATGTCTACCTGGGCATTCATCACTCATTTTTGGCAAAAAAAAAAAAAAAAGAAAAAAAGCAGCTTCTGGACCTTTCGGAAAAGCAAAACAAAGGATGGTGGGAGGATGAGAGTGGCCTGGTTTGTCTTGCTCTGGTCTGGGTAGTGTGAATGGTGCACTTCCCCGTCTGGGCCATTCCTCTGCTGCGGGCGGCTCTCAGCAGCCCCATCTGTCCCCCCGGCGCTGCACTGAATAAGGCACACAGTCAGGCACATAGCCGCCAGGCCCCACGTGATCCACCAGACAGACGCACAGCGCTGCACTGCGTTTCTGATCTACCACATATACGACAAATAATACAGGAGTTCAACAAAACAAAAGATTTGTGTGGGGAAAAATGGTTTAGTAACACACTGCGTACGACTGAAGCCAAAAATATAAAATTGCTAGATAATTTGAATACACTATCCGATAAACCTTAGCTAGCCGTGCTTTTAAGTGAAATGTCCCTTAAACCTCGAGAGTCACCCCTGCTTCAGTACATACTGATTACAGTGAACCCCTGTTAACCTATCGCGGGTTCAGTGCATCGCAGATTTTCGAATTTTGATTCGCGGAATTTTTCGGCTTTCGCGGGACTCTGGAATATAAAATAGAAAATATAATTTTAAAAAAAAGTTAATTCAAACATTAAAAGAACATTTAAATCGAAATAAAACAGTATGCACTGTTCAGCGGATGAATACACAGTGGCGGTGTACGCCACTATCGCTTGAGCTAGTAAACAGGCTGTAAACAGGAAGTGACCTCACCGGCAGTAAGTACACATATAGAATTTTATATGTTGTTAAAATGACATGTTTAAGAGTGTAGAAAGTGTTTAAGAGCATAGGACGTGTTTAAACGAGTGTGGGAAAGGTTAATAAGAGAGTGGAAATGGTTTATAAAGCCTTAATATATATACACAAATAAAATAAATGTGACGGCGCTATTTCGCGGATTTCACCTTTTGTTGGGGGTGCCGGAATGTAACCCCCGCGATAGGCGGGGGTTCACTGTACTTACTTCAATCTAGAGTAGGTCATTTCGTAGGAACCAGCAAGAGTAAGGTAGGCTTTGAAAGTAACCCACTGAAAAATCCCACTTCCCCTCCCTTTAAAGCCAGCCTTCCAAAACACATGAACGCGCACTGCCTGACTACTGCTGCAGCATGAGTCCACAACAGCCTGGCACACTGTTGGCATGTCCATCTCATGCCTAATTCACGTTAAAAAAAAATTGTCAGGTATCTGCCCGCACGGCGCGCGCAGTCGTTATGAATCTGCCCACACAAGGCGCGCCTTCTGCGCACCCGTTTCTGGGCGCTCTAAATTGCGGTGCGATTCGTATTAGAGCACTACATTACAGCGCCATTAGAGTCCTGGATTACGTCATGATTAGGAGTCACGCGGTATCTCACAGGTGCGGCTCATCATGATCTAATGACTAAAACTATTTAATGGAAGAGCGCACCTAAGATGGTGCGAGTCATTGTTTGTTTGTATTACTGAATGTTGTTATCTCCTGGATTTACACTTCAAGTTCATGGACTATTGTCTACGTATTTCTGCTCGAGTTTGGGAATTTTCCTGCTCTTTCTATTTTGGACGTTCTTGTTTCATGCTATTGCTAAGTTTGTGTTTGGTTTACTTTGATTCTCACAGACACGGAGTTCGTGTTTTGTTCCCTTTTGGAATTTACAGCTATTTGGAATTACGAACTGATTTATCTTGTTTACGTTTCGTTCGAGGACTACTTGTCTTCCGTTTACCCACCCGTGTTTCTGTTTGGATTTATATTTTGTTTGTTACGTTCACTGACAATAAATACCACTTCAATTATACACATGGCACCTGCCTGCAAATGTGTTCGACCACTACTCACCCACGTGACAAGCATAATGAATGAATTTAAAACACCAAACATGGCTATTGTTATTATTCCTCAGCAGTCGACCAGCTCGCTAGCTTTAGCAATACGTTTGCCTAGCCTTGAAGTGATTTAAATGACTGGACAGGATTTTTACAGCCCTGCGACTGCCATAGATGACATATTGTTGACTTTTTTTACTGTCAAAGTATTTCAGCTACTCTTTGCTGTTGTAAAGAGAATTTTAAGAAATATAAGAAAAAAACCAAAAGAAAAAAAAAAAAAAGCTTCTAAAAATTGCCTACCCTGGCTTTAAGAACCGCTGCCATTACCAAACGGGAATTTGGCCTTTTTCACAAAATTATGATGCTAAACCTTTCAACGCACTTCCTACTGTTTTGACTTTATAGTGTATACAGTCATCCCTCACCTATCGCGGGGGTTACGTTCCGGCGCCCCCCCTGCAACAGGTGAAATCCGCGAAGTAGCGACCTTATATCTATTTTATTATTTATATATATTTTAAGGATTTATAAACCATTCCCACTCTCTTATTAACCTTTCCCACATTCTTATAAACACTACTTCTGCTCTTAAACACTTCCTACACTCTTAAAGCTACGTCATTTTAACAACATATAAAATTCTACATGGGTACTCACCAGTGACGTATACTACAACCTGAATGATCAAGATGATGAATTAGCTGTGCAGTCCTGATGACGATGAAGGTGATGATGAGGGGATGACCGGTCACTGAGCCAATCAACGCCCAGGATACAGAACACAGTGCTGTGGTTGGTCACCTCCCATCCATCAGCCAGTAGTGTGCTGTGTACAATCTCACGTGGGCAAACTAGCTCACGCGGTAGTGACGTACACTGCGTTTTCATTGCGTGTTCATCCACTGATGAAATACATACTGGATTTTATTTCGTTTTAATATTCTTTTAAGATGTTTGAATTAACATTTTTATATTTTTTATATCGCTTATAAAAACCACGATACAGTGAAGCCACGATAGGGGAACCGCGATATGGCGAAGGACGACTGTATTTGTGTAAGTGTAATGACTTACGATCCCCCTATCGGGTATAAAATTTTTTCCCTTTCCCTGCTTTTCCTTGTTTCTCTTGCGCTCTTAATCTACATCCAAATTTTCGTTAAGCCGCTTTGTGGCCGTGTCCATTAAAAAAGTGCTACGCAATGGAAATGTAATTCGGTTAAATATTTAATGCAAGCACAGGAAAGGAAAGTCCTGCAATTGGACTGTGTGTATGTGTTTTTTTTTTGTTTTTTTTTTGCATCATTGTGAAGGCATGGAGGAAAATTAAACCCTTCCATTTCCTCAAACTCCAAACTTGTCTCCACCATTACAACAGACCACAAAGGACGGACTCGACGCTTCTCTTTCTCTCACGCTTTTACTTCAAGGCTTCTCTGAATATTCATGAGGGAAACATAGCCCAGGTGAAGAGTTGGACTCCAATAACCTCAACAAAAGGAACCCTGTTGTCTTTCCTCTGGGAGTTACAGTGTGTGTGCATGCACATGTGTATGTGGTGTGTGTTGCAGATCCCTCAGAGATTGCGTTGCTTTTAGTAACAAGCATTAAACTAATATGCCGACAGATGTGTGAAGAGTGGAATTACAACAAGAGCTCCAGCAGTGTAGGGGAAAAAAAAAAAAAAAAGAGTCAACGACAACAACAAGTCTTCGCTCCTTTTCCTCCATTTCCTCAGCATGACCGAACAGTGGCAAATCAACAGGAAAACATTTAGCTGGGTGCTGGCTGAAAACACTTTTAGCGGCTACAGACAATAATTCAGAAAGTGAGTGCGAGAATCGGAGGGGGGGGACAGAGTAGGGGATGGGGTCGTGTCTCTGGGGCGGCGGTTGATGGTACGGCGCACTGGTGTATTTATTTGCCGGTGAAGAGGAGAGCAGTGTTTATCGGTGACCTGAGGGTCACGCTGGAGGTCGGAGGGTGTCTGGCACTGGGACTGCTACTGCACGAGCAGGCCAAGGAGGACTGATTAACGTTGAGAGAACAGCCCCCTCCACGTTGTACATAAATGTGTGGTGGTTTGGGAAAACCCTTTAGATATCGCTGTGGCTGAAAAACTGGGTTTTGACAAAATTGTTGAGCTTTTCTTTCTTTTCCCCTCAATATAGTCCACACATCTTAACCATTTCATTTAAACAACCTATAAGTTATTTGTTTCCTTTTTTTTTCTTTCTTTAAATAAGAAAAGCTTTTCGTGTTGCAAATATAAGGGAGCATCAAAAAGTAAAGGCAATTTTTAAGTTGCTTGATAATGCGGCGAGCAAAAGACAAAGCCGAGTGGTGACATCCGTCGTCTCCAGTGAAAAAGAAATCCAAAAGTCGATCCTCCCCCTTAGGAAAATCATGTTAACGTTCTTTTGGGACATGAAGGTTCCTATTCTGATGCATTTCCAAGCTCATGAGCAAACTGAACAGTGCATTGCTGCGAAATTAACTTAAACCTGCAATTCGCAGCAAAAGAAGAGGAACGCTGTCCAAAACCGTTTTGCTGCACCATGACAATGCACGTCCACATACACCACCCGCGACAGTAGAGACAGTGCAACGGATCGGGTTCAAACGTCTTCCACATCCTCCTTACAGACCGGGTCTGGTGCCCAGCCATTATCACATCTTCGGTCCACTGAAGGAGGCACTGCGCGGTCGCAGATTCACCTCTGATGATGAAGTAAAGAAAGCGGTGCTCACCTGGCTTCGGGAGCAGGCGAAATACGTCTTCTCTGCAAGAATCCAGAAGCTCGTCGAAAAATACTACAAATGCGTCGATTTGCATGGGGACTGTGTGGAAAAGTGATATGTTCAATTTCTCACAGTTATTTCTATTAAAGCTGTTAAATGTATTTTGACTTTACTTTCTGATTCTCCCTCGTATTATGTTGGGAAAGGGGCCAAGGGGTTTAGGAAACACTGAGTAACTGTGATAATTAATTGTGATTTTCTTCCACTGTGCATGTCGTGCTCTGATCAAGATGCTGGAACAGACCTAAGCTTATTCAGTTCCTAATTCAGAACTCTGAATTAGTCAGCGATTATTTCAGCACCGATGTAACCCTGAACAGTCGAGTGAAGCAATCGGCGATGGAGCTTGTGTTTGAAGGATGCAAATGTTTACTCAAACAGCCAAGGACTAAAGGTCTTATAGGGTACATTTCCCAGTTGGAATGTAAAATTCCCAGAATTCTTTGATGCACAAGGTACAATAATGTTAACGTTGCATTAGTAATGCACAGCAAACGCAGCCAGTGTTCACAAATCATTGTTATGCTCTGTGTATAGGATATACGTAGATATAGATACAGATACAGTGGGACCGCGACTCACAAATTTATTCCGTTCCGAGACTCTGTTCGGGACCCGATTTGTTTGTGACCCGAATCAATTTTTCTCACTGAAATGAATGTAAATACAATGAATGTGTTTCAGCCCTCAAAACATGTTTTTAAAGTGTATTATGGGTTTATGT
>JAQMCW010000005.1:24001783-24012613 GCA_030068335.1 Chrysichthys cranchii
AATCAAGTGTTTCTAAATTCTCTCAATATCATTAAGCAGGACATGAGCTTCCCATGTGAAGAGGAGAGAGATGAGAGCGAAAGAGGCAGATAGAGAGAGAGAGAGTGAGAGAGAGAGAGAGAGAGAGAAGGAGAAAGAGGGAGAGGGAGAGAGAGAAAAAGGCTGCTGGGCTAGCTGACCGCCTTGTTTCCTCCTTGCTTGTGTACTAGTACACAGCTCCGGCTGAGCTCGTGCTGCAGAAAAAGAGACACTTTACCGAAACACTGGCAGCATCATGTTTCAAGAAAAGGGAAAGCAGGATATTTCTCTCTATAACAGGAGCAGGAAGCCTCTGGAGTCCAACACACACACACACACACACACACACACACACACACAAGCGCACACACACACACACACATCCACACACCCCACCTTGCCATACACAACTGTCCGATGTAAAGAATGTCCCTTGTTCAACCCCCAAAACAACCTTGAATGAACAACAAACAAACACCCCAGCTATTTCAGGAGGGCTCACATTTCTGCAAATCCTCCAGAAAAACACTTACTGCACTCTTCATAAATCAGCACTTCAGGTGCTGCGACTGTGACTGCTTGCAGGAAACGCACAGACACAGCAGAGTGCAAAACACTGAAGCCAAGCAGGGCCGCTTTCAGAGCCTTGTGACCTGCAGCTATCCCTCATCACACGGACAAAAGGCTTCACTTGAACTCCTGAGCGCATCAGAGGAACCAAACATGGGTTCATAACTTATAACATAACCCATAACGCACGGCTGTACACGTTCCAGATTGGTTTCGGTGCAGATACAAAATAAATTGCGGCAGTCACTGCTTTTAAGATATGCTTTGAATGAAATGGCGAATAATGCAGAATGGATGTTTCCAGCGTACAGTACCTACAGAATGACATGTACAAGGTGCTGATTCGAAATGTTCATGATCCGGGATGCTTTTGATTCCACAGTAAAAATGAACACTGGGCATGTGAAGCACCATCACTGCCAAAACAAAACAAAACAAAAAAACCCCACTCCTGTTATGTTATAGTACGGATACAATGCACCACCTCTACAATCATTACCCCTATTTCTAGACACGGTTTACTCATTTTAAAATGTTCCATTTTCTTTTCATATTATTGCGGATGATTTCTGCTGGATTCTACAATAAAACACGTCTTATTTCATGCTTAGTAAAGCAATAGCTCTACTTTAGTAGGCGTAATAATGTTATATTTGGTTCATTGTAATCTTATACGCTAAACCCCCGTCTTTCGACGAAAATCCGCGATACATGGACACCAACCCTAAATGCTTTTTTAATAATAGTTTGAGCCCTAAATGATCCTCCAACACTCTTTAAACACTTTTTAGACACAATTAAACACATAAAGAAAACATTTGTGAGCATATAGCGAGGAATTCTGCGTCGAATTCGTAGAGACATCACATTTATAGCGAGTACTGCTACCGGCGAAGAACTGGGATGTTGGCGATTGCTGGTTCCTTCTCCCCAACCATACGCATCGTAGCCAGCAGCCAATCACAACCAAGGTTAAATGAATAGGGCGTTCCGATTGGCCAGAGTCGTTCCTCCTGCCATGTTTATTTTTCAGTATCCATCCCCACACCAAGTTTTTGTAAACAACGCTGTGTACTTTGTCTCTTGTGTAAATATGAGATACACTGTACTGCATTTGATATATTATTAATATTTTACTCCATTTTCATTACTGTTTATATTTTATAATACTGAGGAAATCCGCAAAAATTGTTTAGATATTCGAAATTAAAATCGGCGAATAGCCGGGGACACGAAATATGAACCGCGATATAGCGGGGGATTGCTATAATAAGAAATCCTACCTACGTTCGACTATGTTGCACTCACTAAGACGTATTTTAGTGCCGTGATGGCATGCACATGTGAACCTAACATTTTAAGGACAAGTATTCTGCTCGCAAAACATGTATTATGAGTGATTCTGCTGCTTACAGGCACTGAATGGATCACTGGACATATCAGTTACTGTCTCAGCTCATTGTCACTTAAAGGGGGAGTCGGCGCTCCTGCAGAGAGATTGTTGATATATGGACTCAACAGCCAAACAAATACACACCTCCCTTCAGCATTCCTTCAAGAAGCTCCGCCCCTCAAGTTCATGGATACACTGCCAAGGCAAGGACGCTAACAAGGACACCCCCATCTCACCTAACCCCTCCACTTTTCCACTGTCCTGTGATTGGCCGGAATACACCCCCTGTTACTGATTGGCTGGAACAGCATTGTGTGGCTCAGTCCAAACCACTTTTCTTTGTTTCTCCATTTAGCGGACCAGGGCTGTGTCCCAACACCGGATTCTTTTTCTGGCTCACACGCAGATCGGACAACAAGCGGACCAAGGGGAGATATATTTGCTGAATTTGGCACCTTTAAAGGATGCTATCACGTCCCAAACAAAAACATTTTGCTTATGTGCAACGTGCAACTTATGGTCTAGCTCTAATTTCAATTCTAATTTCAGAATTATTCACATGTTCCCTGTTCAGGCCTTGATTCGTTTGGTATCGCTATTAATGGTGTTTCTGAGCCAGGTTTACTCCTGTTTCCTTGTTCCTTGTTTTTGTATTTCAACTTAGACTTCCTGGGTTCAACCCATGTTTGATTTCGTCTTTATGCAACCACAGCATCTCAGGAAAAAACGAAATGTTTGCATGTAACTTATTTATATGCAGAATATCAACATTTTGTTACATAGTAACATATCAACATTTTATTTGAATGCTTAGCATGAGACATTCTGCACCAGTGTATTCTAAACAAGCTAACCTCTACCATTACGGTATTTGAAAATGATTCACTCATCACTCGCCTTCTGCCGTTTAATCCTGTTCAGGGTCACGGGGGGGAAGCTGGAGCCAATCCCAGATGACTTCGGGCGAGGTATACCCTGGGCAGGTCAGTAAGCCACCACAGGGTGAACACACAGAAACAGACAACTATTCACACCTATGGACATTTTAGAGTAGCCAATTAGCCTAATCCCCTCTGGATATGTCTTTGGATTGTGGGAAGAAACCGGAGTACCCAGAGGAAACCCGCACGGACACGGGGAGAACATGCAAACTCCACACAGAAACGCACCCAGGTCGACCCCGGGGATCGAACCCAGGACCTTCTGGCTGTGAGGCGACAGTGCTAACCACCACACCACCATGCCACCCTTGAAAATGATTGATAAGTAGTAAATAATTTTACCACTTCTTTTTTTGCTTAGAATGATTACACTTAGATAGAATGATTAGAGTCCTGAAATACACTTAACGTCTCTGCAAACACGAACAGACTTGCAGGTCACATGGTAACACGATACAGCAATGCAGGTATTTTAAAAATGCAGGAAGTCTCTGTATTCTCCATAGCCTAAAGAATTTACAGTGTAAAAACCTATCCACATTTTGAAAAACACCCACATCACCATGCCGTCTTACCATACGATTGAAGGCCTGATTTTGTGGGGGTAAAATTATTTATTATATATATCAATCATATTAGCATATATAGTTTAGTCATACAGGTTAGCTGGTTTAAAATATGTTGGAGCAGAATATTGTAGCGAAAATTTAATTGCTTGCTATGCAATATGCTTGTGCCCAAGCCATGATATTCAACGTATTGCAAAAAGTTGTATGCAAGCATTTTTTTTGAGATTTTATGACATGGATTATCCTTGTTGTCAAAGCTCATGACGTTGGATCTTGTACTTGCCACTGATTCAATTGAGGAATAAAACACTATGTATTGTGATGTGAGGCTGTCTCTAGGAAATCTCGAAGACTATGACAGTGTAGCATGATATATAACCACAGCAAAGAGTTTATTTTCCTATAACAGCACACCCTGAGATGTTTTGCTCCCCTTTTACCTCAGCAATCTGGCAATTATTCGCATTTAGTTCCTGATATCACTTACATTATAGCAGCTATAAACAGTCATTCCCTCACTAACATCTCTTTTTCTCTCTCTTTTGAATTTCATAAGACTAAAATAATGTCATCCTGAAGGGTTTCCTGTGCCAGAAAACATACAGCTTTAGTTACAAAAGTTACAAAAGTGCTGACACTGGAGACTCCTTACAAGAAAAGGCAAATAAACGTCTCCTCACAGAAAACACCAGCATTTCAAAAATGACGCACATACAAGTCCCTAGGTATGTGGTTACCATTGAAACAATAATATATTACAAGGAACCATTTTTTTTTAGAAACGTGCAGCCAAGGTGCTGTTAGGGCCACAGACCTTTTGACCAATCAGAATGGAGAATACAACAGCACTATGATATAAGACAAGGAAAAAAAAACAAACTGATACAAGGGGGGAGAAAAGCTATATCACAATTCTAGACCACTCATTACATAACTTAGTGTCCTCACAAGTGTCTTTTTTAATGTGCATCTGCATTATTTTGGGACATGAAATGTGACGTAGTCCTAAATTTCATTAAGATCCTTCCTTCAGCTATTTCCTATACATGTAGAAGCTGTGAGGCAGCACTGCTACCTGCTGTGCCACTGCACTGCCCTAATATTTTCTTAATTATCTGCTCCTTATGTGCTTGGCTTCCTGTCTGTGTGGAATTTCCCATGCTTTTCCAGTGTCCCTGTGGGTTTTCCTCTGAGATCTCTGGTTTCATCCAGTCCCCCCCCCCATCCCTCAAAAAAAAAAAAAAACTTAGTTAGACACTCTCAGAACCAGCATGACCCTGTCCAGGATAAAAAAAACAACTGATGATGAATTTATGGATTTCAAGAAAATGCACTCTCGCTCACTCACTCAATTTCTGTAAAAGTTTAATACTTGTCAGGGCTATGGTGAATCCAGAGACTATCCCGGGAATACTGGGCACGAAGCTGGAATAAACCCTGGAAGGGATTTCATTTTATCATAAGGGTTCCTTGTCCTTGGTTCGATCCCCACGGTTGACCTGGGTTACCTTTCTGTGTGGAGTTTGCATGTTCTCCCCGTGGGTTTCCTCTGGGTACTCCGGTTTCCTCCCACTGTCCAAAGACATGCACAGAGGGGATTAGGCTAATTGGCTACTCTAGTTTGGCCGTGAGTGTGAATGGTTGTCTGTCTCGGTGTGTTGGCTCTGCAGTGGATTGGTTACCTGCCCAGAGTGTAGCCCCGCCTCTCACCCAAAGTCATCTGGGGTTGGCTCCATCTTCCCCCCGTGACCCTGAACAGGATTAAGTGGCACAGCTTGAATAAAAAAGCAAGAAAATTCAATGTTTATGACTGCAGTGATGCCGCGTAATCTCATTTTACAATACTTTCCTAAAACATTTTCCCCAAATATTAAGTTTGTCAACCTAGACCTGTAGTGTCACCATGACAGGGTGTGTGTTCTGATTTTTTCCCCATGAATGTATCTAAACCCGTTGCTTTTTTTCCCCTACAATGTATGAGGGACTTGATTAGCTTTATTCTGTGTGCAAGTTTTCACCTTGTTTTTTCAGTTCACTGGACTTACTTTTTTATGATATGTACACATTTTCTATCACCAATTGGTGACTTCGTTAAAAAAAAAAAAAAGCACTGAATGCTAGGTAAAAAAAGAGGTCTGGATGGTGAGGCAGTAGTTTGCAATCCATATCTTTTGTGTATCACTGTGTCTAAGCAGTTAAAAAAGTGATGGTTGGATAGTTCAGCCAAACCAACAGCTGTGTTGAAGGTGACTGTCTTGGTTTGGTTTTTTTTTGTTTGGTTGGTTTTTTTTGTGTTTTTGTTTTTTGGATTAGTAAATCAATCAATGGATCCAGGAAACAAACTGAGGACTGACATGCAACCGAATCTTCATAATCTGCTGACAAAGGTGAAAAGTTCTGCAGGCCTGCTCTTCACGCCCTTCAGACAGGAATGAGACACTTCAGTCTCCAGCGCACTGTCCAATCCATGTGGGGGAATATTAATAAACTTGAGACACGGTTTAGGAACGTCGTGTCACTCCAACACAGGTCGTTCCCGTTCTTCCAGATTAGCACAAGGAGGAAAGACGCAGGCGACAGCAGACTGACGCCGGTGTGAGATAACAGATATAGCACGGGCGTATTGTTTTAGATCGTCCGAGCTGAAGGTGAGAGCTGCCTAGGACCCTCCCTGGAGTTTGTCCACTCCTTAAGCATCTCTCCCCTGGGTGGAAACACAAGCCTCGCTCCAACACATCCTACACCCCAGGATTAGTGGACCCCCCCCTCCCTCACGCAGACTATTTTCCACCCCGTTCCACCTTGTCACCATTCAGTTGCATGGTTACAGCGTGTTCTTTGTTTATGCTGTAAGGATATTACTGGAGATATCACCCCAGTCCCGGTTATTTACGGCGTGTGTGCTAATAAGGTAGTTGGAAGAAATATATTTTCATGACCTAAATGATGAATCTTAATCCAATAAGATCCCGCTGATTGAATTTATGACTTATTTATTAAACTTAAGTCTAATTGGTTCTGGGTAATAAATTTGGTAAATCAATCAAGAGGCTGGCCATTATAGCTGAGACATGCAATGTTATTGAACAACCTTTTTTTTTTTTTTTAACGTTATTAAAATAATAATGGCCTCTCTCTCTCTCGCTCTTCCTCGACACGTCTACTTCAAATCAGTACGCAGCTCGAAAAGAATGGATGTAGTGCAAAAAAAAAAAAGACTTTAACATTTGACGTAGTTTAACTATGACACATGCCATTTTTAGGGGAAATGTTTGGTGGATTCCATGCGAACAAATGGAACTTTCATGTTTGTTAAAAAATAAAAAATGCCAAAACTTGCTAGTGTACTTGGTGTCTTGTATAAAGTGTGGTACATTTTTAGAGAATACATTTCATACAGTAAGATTTCCACAGTGTGTTGGGTTCAGGCTTCTCGTGATATTGTTCTGGGGATTTGTGTGTGTGTGTGTGTGTGTGTGTGTGTGTGTGTGTGTGTGTGGGTGTGTGTGTGTGTGTGTGTGTGTGTGTGTGTTTGGTATTTCAGCACCTCGGAGAGCTCCTTGAAAGCTCTTTAAACCTGTACAATGATGTTAACTTTATCAATCCAGGAATATCTGACATATTCTTTCAAATCAAATTCACAGGTTACAAAAAAAACCCATATTATCCAGTGTTTGATTAATTTCTCATATATAGACATGATTTACTCCAAACCTGTACACCGTGTTAAATCTTTATTCTCCATGACTGGCTTGGATTTTATTCTGACATGTCAGGAAACGTTATGATGTTTAGAAGTATTATCAGTAGATGATAATGAGGGAGAATTCATATGTCATGTACTGTAAAGGATGCAGGTCTGCAGTTAGGGTTTCTCACATGGGTTTGCAGTATGAAGTTATCAGGGGGGACAAGAAAACAGAAAACCTTTTTAATCTTATTACAGGAAGAAAAGTGCATAGTGGGTCCTGTTAAAAGAAAGGGATCCCCACAGAGCACTGGGCCACATCCATGCTCAGCACTACACATCACTATTAAGTCTCTCTGCTGCCCTCTAATGCAGATCAGCACACAGATCAGAGGAAGGCGCGCGCGCCGTCCCCGTGCCCAGCTCCAGCATGCAGCAGGGATTTACAGCAGAGCGACTTTTAGTATTGATATGCTAATTTAATCATTTCTGTCTGCCCCGTCCATGCCTTCAATCTAATCACGTCATCAGCATTCGCGTTAAAAGTAAAAAAAAAAAAAAAAAAAAAATTAGGAATCGAGACGCGCAAATCGTCCCCCCACCACACACACACACACACACACCCTCCCAGCGCTCGCGCGCGCTTTCCCCCCCATGTTAGCCCTTTACTTTAATTATGATGAAAATTAAATCAGGCGTAATCACGATGTTCCGACAGTGTACACCGAACCCCGGGCTCATGTAACAGCACCAAAACAGGCATTTAGGCATCATCACCACCATCATCATCATCATCATCAGGGTCTGGCGAGGAACACCAAACCGGCGCGCGCTGGGAAGATGGGACGCAAGCACGCGCGCGTTCAGAAGTTTTCCCCTACTTCAGAACGCTGAGATACAGTACTCAGTACTCACATCTGATCACTGTCAGCGCGCGCCTTGGTGCTATGGACACATGCTATTAATAATATCCTATATTACCTGCAGGTGCCTTTCAGCTTTACCGGCAAAAATAAGGCTTTCCTGGGTAAATATGAAAGGATTTAACAACAACAACAACAACAACAATAATAATAATAATGTTTCCCAGATATTCATGCTGCAGTGTATTCATGTGTGAGAGTGCTGCGTGAGCTTGTTGTAAAGACTGAGCAGAGGAAGTGCTGAAAAGCGCTTTGGGATCATTTCCCACAGTGCGCACCAACAACCCTATATATAGTAAATATTATTATTATTATTATTATTATTATTATTATTATTATTTATTTATTTATTTATTTTTATTATTATTATTATTAATGTGAAGAATTGAGTGTCAGCTCAGACTCTCTCATGTGCAGCATGTGAGAGGAGACGTTGGGGAGCACTCACATGGCCAGTGGGGGTCACCTCTCGGGCTGTCCATCACTGTCCAGCTTCAGTCTCTCTCTTTCTTTCTTTCTTTCTTGCTTTCTTGCAGGCGTCTGGCTGTCTAGGAGCCTCGAATACACACACAGGGAAAGTTTTTTCCATGGTGGAAACGGATAATAAATACGGATGAAGGCGAGATTGTGCACGAGAGCTCCATCTTCCCGCAAGAAGAGCGCAGTCTCCGCCAGGAGAAACCCGCAACACACCAGAGACGCGTGAAAAAGCAGTATAACGCACGAGAGATAAACGCTGTTTTTCTGGACACTTGTATTAAGTTGGGTTTTTTTCCTGTTTAACCTAAGGCTTCTTTAAAAAAAAAAAAAAAAAAAAAAACCCACAAAAATCCCCCACACCAACCCCCACATTACCCATTTGACCCCCATGTGCATACAGTTACATATTCTTGGAAAGATAAAAATAAAACAAAATATGTTGTTGTTGTTGTTGGGTTCGACCCCCCCCCCCAAAAAAAATATTCGGAATTAACGGAAACTATGCAAAAAATAAGTTTGGGAAAAGATGTGTTATTTATAAGAAAGTGGCAGTGCTAAAGAAAGAAAGAAAGAACCCCCAGCTCCTAGTGTGCTGTGGAGACACAGTGTAAAGCAGGACAGAGTGAAGAGTTCCACTTGAACCCAGTCCTGTCTCTAGCCTGCTCCTCCTCTCCTGTCAGGCCCTTTAATCAACCTTCAGCAAACTTTTTCTTTCAAAGAAATTTCAGAGCTCACGCGCATGGGGATTCAGCATGGTTTGCTTTGGGCTTTTGACACTGCAAAAGGCTGTCGGTTCTAATCCGCTTGGGAGTGTTTAACTGCGCAAACAAACAAACAAACACACAAACAAACAAACAAATAAATAAATAAAAGCCCCATCACAAACAGGATCATGTATAAAAGAAAAAAAATTCAATTGCAATCTCTCTCTCTCGCTCACGCGCACACACATACGCGCGCGCGCGCGCACTCACGCACGCACACACACACACGCGCGCACTCACGCACGCACACACACACGCGCACTCACGCACGCGCACACACACACCTGCCAATTTCTCAACTCAACTTTTGTTCGGTTGCCCTGACTCCCCCCCCCACTTTTTTTTTAAATAATAAAATAATAAAAAATCATTTCATTTCAACGCTAAACTATCCGAAACCATCCTCAAGTTGCCTTTTGATAAATGGTCCTAGTTCCGTTTGTTGGTTTCATATTCCTACCTAATCTCATGCTTCATAAAGTAAAGAGGACACGAGTGACTGAGAGCAAGAGGAGCAGAGCTGCGGTTTGGGACAACGCCTATCGATTTATCGAGTCCAAACGCGCCGTGAGACAAATCCTCTCTCTCTCTCTCTCTCTCTCTCTCTCTCTCACCTTGCAAACTTGTTTCATTTCACATTCAACTGCAGAGAAAAACAAGCCCCAGACCCGCCGCACGTGCTCTTAACACAGACCCAGAGCATCAGGAGGACTCAGTCCCACACTGTCCCTCTGATCAGGAGCAATACTGTACAACACAACTCACACTCAGACAACCTTTGCCATGCTTTCATGCAGATTTTTTATTTTTAACTTACCTCCAGGGTTAAAATGGTCAGTAAATCAAATGTACATGTAATATATATATATATATATACACACACACACACACACACACACACTGTATTGTTGTTTATACATTTCACTCATGCTTTTACAGAGAGATTGAGAGAGAGAGAGAGAGAGAGAGAGAGAGAGAGAGAGAGAGACTTTATTTATCCCAAAGGAAATTTAGGTGTCCAGTTGCTTCCACACAATATGAATATAAATATAAATGCTCATAGGCACACATGACGTTCACGCACACATACATACTGCAAAAAAAAAAAAATTGTGTGCCATTACAGTAAGGAAAAATTGCAATAAAGTTTGATTATACCATGTCAGAGGAGCATGTGGGAAAAATGCAGACAGGTGCAATAGTATCAGTAATGCACAAGAGTGTCAACTGTACGTCAACTGCCTGTGCAAAGACTACACCTGACTCAAGTACAACAGGCTACACAATAGATCAAAAATATAAGACACATTACTTCACTATGCATAGTCAAAAGTAAAGATTCTAAAGCACTATGTGCAAGATGGATTACTGGCTGGAAAATACGTTGATAATTAGGAAGTACGAGTAGGAAGTTCGACACTATGGGCGCCATTTTGGTAAGCTGGCCTTTCGTCACAGAGGCCGGATACCGTGGGAAACTTGCG
>JAQMCW010000005.1:24039407-24051997 GCA_030068335.1 Chrysichthys cranchii
ATTAACATCGGTTTGTGATTCAGATATTTCTTTAGGCCTTCAGAGAAGGCCTTGAAGGCCCTGACGGCTCGCCACTGATTTTTTATATTATATATATATATATATATATATATATATATATACATACACACACACACACTTGTAGATATGTTTATAGTTTAATAAGCTTTTAATTGGACATTATATACTGTGACGCTGCTTTGTGACAATGTTCGTTTTTAAAAGTGCTATACAAATAAATTGAATATTTGCCCCCATGAAATGTTGCGGGAAAAAAGAAGAGAATTTGTCTTCTTTTTTCCAATTCCCATTTTCCCTAGTTTCTAGACTACTGTGTGTACTTTGATGTGTAGATTGGAGGACAATTTGATGAAACCTGGCAACCCTGGTTAATGATATTTGTATATTTGTATCGTACAGTTGAATGCCTGTAAAGAAGCTTGTAAAATGTATGCTCGATGACAGCATGTTGTCAGATCTCAGCTGTCTATTTACTAGATAATATCTGATCACATGCAGCTGCTGAATATAATATTTGTGCTAAAAACACGTAGAGATTCAAGTGGATTCCAATCACATTCTACCTACTTTAGAATCTATTTGTCTCTAAACATTTGGAATGAAACGAATCAATGCTAAATCAATTTACATTGTGATTATTTTATTAGAGCAATAATAATACGGTATGGCTATAAATAGGTTGATTTCATTCTAATAATTTTATATTAATTCCATAATAAGAATTTGTCTATTTTCAAAATGTTTTCATTTGCTAAAACATATACTGTAATTTCTTTTCTAAGGTATCATATTGCTGCAATAATCGGTATCCATGAGAAAATTTAAAAACTCCAGGACAGGAATTCTGGACCACCCAGCCACTGAACGCTCTGTAGTCTGGCCTGTGTCCTTCCGCTGCTTCCCTAGTCTCCATCTCACCGCTCTTCAGTCACCTGGGATGTGTGTTTCCAAATGACCACACAATGAGCTCTACCGCTTTTTACACCATGTCCCGTCACCTTCTCTGTGAACAGCATCACCCGCGCAATATAAAACCACCGCCTTTATATTTCCCACTCCTCCATTTGCAGTTTTTACTGTGCGCCTGTATCTGGGTAATTCTAAATCACGCACAGATGTTAACATCTGCTCTGGCTTTACAAGCCCCAGGACCTGGAAGAAAGCAATAGAAAACAAGTGTCTAATGGCTCAGATAACATTAATGGAGGAATCAGGTGTCATATAGAAAAGAAGCCAAGGGTGTGGTGATCCTTGTACACAGTTCTGCTGAGAAATGTTAAAAAAAAAAAACAAAAAAAAAAAACATTTTTAATGTTTCTGAATATGATCATAGCATCCTAAAAATAGACATTTTCTTTATTAAACACAAAGTGTCTAAGCAAATAAAAAAAATATGTGATGTAGATACTTTATTTGTACATCCGTGATTAGGAAGGAAATACACTCACTAGTGATCTATTCGACCTAGATTATATTACAGAATCATGCTTTGGGTTCACTGCATTATCCACACAGATGGTACACACTGTGCCACTGATGGAACATTAGGGAAATACTTTTGCCCACAGTCTCTCTCTCTTTCTCTCTCTCTCTCTCTCTCTCTCTCATATACACACACATATGAGAGAAGAACAGAAACGTCATCACCCCACACTGTGCCATAAGGGTAGGCAAAGGAAAAAAAAAAGTAGTCAGTGTATTCATGGCTCTGTCAGTGCCATAAGCCACACCTGGCACAGGACTGCACTAGGCATGCTGCAAAGGGCTGAGATCTTCAGGATGCAGACCTACAACTAAGCTCACTGAACAATTACACATGTAGACAATAAAATGGTGAGAAACTAGAAAAATGGGATTAAAATGCTTCAACTGAGGTCAACAAGTACTATGTAGAAGAGTAACACAGTGAATATAACAAGTCTAAACACCAAGGTTAAAATTGCAGAAAAAAATGAACACTTTTCCACCTTCAATATCATATAGCAACCAACAATATTCAAGTGGAAAAACAGGCAGAAATTTTAGGGGGGGGCTTTATAATAATAATCTGGTTGCATAAGTGTGCATACCTCTTAACTTAAACCTAACTGGGTGAAGAACCATATTCGGTAACTTCAGTCGACATCCAAAATGGCCCCACCATACCTCTCTGTGAGGTTGTAGAACCATATGGATCGCTCCCATCCAAATAAAATTTTCCTTTACCTTGATGTGTTTTACATATATATATCTCCTACATATATCCTACTAGCTTTATATGATAACTCTACTGACCTTGATTTTCAACATAAAAATTCTTGTGATAGAAAGTCTTTTAATATCCTCTAATAACACTCCAGGATTGAAATTTAGAATTTGGAATTTTGGAAATATTAGGGTAAAGACTCAGCTTTTGCTTGTAATACAACACTGTCTTTTTTGGCAAGTTGGAACAATTTAGCAAATCATGATATGCAAAAATGTTGCAGATCTTTCAAATTACTTCTACACAGCTCTCTTCAGGTCATTCCACAGGTTTTTAATAGGATTTAGATCTGGGCTCTGACTGATCTTCTTAATTCGAAGCCATTGTTTTGTTGACTTGCATTTGGGCTTTGGGGTCATTATCATGCTGAAAGCTGAAATCTTCGCCATCTTCAGCTGTCTAAACATCGGCCTGTCGGTGTTCTGCCACAGCAGAGTGGTATTTGGATTGATCCATGTTTGCGTCTATCTTGGGATTAGAGTTCCAATCCAAGCTGTTGAGAAGTAGCACCACAGCCCAATGCTGCCATCACCATGCTTCACAGTGGGTATGATGGTCTTTGGGTGTTAAGTGGTCTTAGTTTTGCACCAAGCATATCATTTAGAATTATGCCCAAAAGTTCTGCCTTGGTTTTATCAGACCAAAAAACACTGTATAGTTTAACAAATATAGACTTATTTTGAATTTGCTTGAATTCTTAAGTGAAGACTTTTCATTGGTTAATAAAACAATTTGTGCTACTGTTGTAAGAAATTAATATAAAAAATAAAAAGACGAATAAAGCTCTCTTAGTGAGTTTCCAGTTTTTTAGATGATACTGTAATGCTTATTGGAGGTTTCAGGCAGTTTATTCATTTTGACACTTGAAAATTTTTCATGTTAATAATAATTTGCAAGTTGGAGCTGTGGGTGCATTGTACCCAATGTGAAGAATTAAGTCTAGAGTCTATCTGTACAAAACACTATGAATAACCATTAGCTATCTTGTCACTTTTTATATTGAAGCTAGTGACTAAAATACATACATTCTGAATTACTATTTTTTTTAAGAATATATTATCCTTCAGTCTCTAACTTCCATTTGCTATCTCACACTCTCTCTTGTTCCTGATTGGCTGCTGGCTCCTATCTGTCACCGCACATTTGACATACAGTTTCTGAACTGGTGTATGATGTTTGCTACAAATTTCACACCAAGCCAGATCATCCAGGTACTAAATACATGTGCATATTTGACATCATTAGCATTATTCACTAAAGCTATCGTGATCATTTTCAAAGTCTGCATTTGTTACAGCCCTAAATAACATTACTCCTATGGAAGAATGAGATCTTGTGTAAGTAGCATTTTAAAATACATTACACACTGGCCTATGTGGAATCCGTAGATCGACTATAAATAGCGGGGAATGAAGCAGGGAGAGACAAAGGATTAGAAGGGCAGAGGGAAAGGGGGTAATAAAATGGTCATAAGGAGAAACCATGGGGGAGACATCTCTACTTTGTGTGTGTATATGCGTGTGTGTGTGTTGGGGGTGTCACATCTGAGCCTATGGTGGTTTCACTGCTTCAGTCTGTCCTACTTTTCAAGGATGGAGGTGAGGCCTCTCACATATAGATGTGTGTGTGTGTGTGTGTGTGTGTGAAGGGTTGGGGATGAAGGGGGTGGGGGTGATGGGGGTTTTGATTCTTGAGAAAGCAGCCTGGCCTGATTCCCTGTGTAGTCCCAATGGTCTCTACCATATGGCAGGATACAGAACACACACACTGGTGGCATGAACACCTCAGACTGAACCCTGTGATATGTATAGGCCGTACATGAACACACACAAAACACGCAAGCAGACAAATGACTCACAAACCCACGAGCTAGACATGATCGATACACACCGATGATATCATATGCACAAATAAGGACAAGGAACTCTTACGCAATCTAGTAGGCAAACATGAACCATCTCTGGCCAAGCTGGCGGTATTACCTACATCTGAATACAACGAGCCTTAAAGAAACAAGTCCTGCGCTCACCATCTCCAAATTAAAATATTGCACTAGACATGTAATATGCCCTGGATAATGACCTCCATAGTCATACTTACCATCTCTCAGTAGTCAGATGTTGATGGCAGAATCACACCATCTCTGGAACACTTGTCTTAACCTGGCACTGAAGAGCAAATTTTCCCACAGGCCTCCACCCACCCATCCATCCATCCATCCATCCATCCTTCCATCCTTCTGTGGTCTCAGCATACACTACCTCTTAACCCATTGAGGCCACAGGAGAACAATAAAGCCGGGATGGCGCAGATCTGGAGTGCAGCATGGTGGAGGCATATGTTTACAGGGCTGGTGGCAGCAACATCTGTGGCATTGAGGCTGACGTCTGGAGCGAAGCTGGCGGCGCAGTAGGGAGGGGTGCCTGCGGCTGCCATGGGCCTTGCGCCTGCTCGCGGCCATCAATGGGCTGCCGTGATTAATGAAGAAATGTCAACGCTGTAATTTTTTCTAATGTGCACCGGTGGAGAAAAGGAGCCTTCCTGTCAGTTGAATGGTCCTGGGTGGGTTACGGACGGGAAGGTGTGGTACCTGGTGAAGAATGAGAAAGTGTGACGGAGAAAGTTACATTTTGAAGCCTGTCCCTTCCATCTAAATATAGTACTGAAGTAGACAGGGAAACAGATGTTGTTTTCATTACGGCTGATATCTCCTCATCACTCAGCCTTGCAAATAGGCCACAACCAGCAAAATGCTTCCTTAATTACCACAGCGCAGTGTTTAAAACCAGGCACATCATCCAAGTAGGTGCACAGATTCGATTACATTAGATTAGTGCTAAAGAATTGAAGCTCATATTTAGCATTCAGTAAAATGTAAAAGCCTCTCAGATCGATTCATTAAGTAGAGCGTGTAAAGCATGAGCTAACCAGTTTATAAATTAGGGTCTTACGAAAATATATAAATAACCAAAAGTGATCACAGCTAAGCTCGGAGAAGAATGGGAGAAAGGTTCTCTGTTATCCTCCAGCCAAACGGCAATCTATACACAACTAAAAGGTAATCAATTGCACCTCCTTCCTGGGCTTTAGTTAAAGGATTCATTTTAACTAATTAAGTAACAAGTCATTTGGTGATTTAATTTGTACATAATTAACATTTGTGTTCTACAACTATTCAGCCTTAATTAAGTTAATTAATGATTCAAGGGATCTTATTTCAGGATTCAGGTTTTTATGTGTGTTGCAATGGTGCTGTAATACAGTATGTGCTACAATATTATCTCTCTCTCTCTCACACACACACACACACACACACACACACACACACACACACACACACACACACACAGATTTGTCCCCATAGAGGGAAGGGTCTTCACGTCGATGCAAATTCACTCTGATTCATCACTGTATCATTTATTCTCTGCTTTGCTCATTAGGGGGCTTCATCTATATCTGGTTTTCTGTAAATCTGCTTTGTGACAATGTCCACTATTAAAAGCACTTTTCAAATAAAACTGAATTGCATGGACTCACTCTATCCTGATGGGAGTGGTCTCAATGTCCCCATTCACAGGACATGACGGATGACTGAATGGTTTGATGAGAAAAGAAAAAGATGGAAATTATCAAATGTTACGGCCTTCACGGTCACCAGGTCTCAATCCATTTGAACACCTAAGGAGATTTTGGAGCAGTCTGTTAGTGCTCTCCACCACCACCACCACTACTACCACTACCACCATTAATTTCAGCAATATCTTTCTTGGGCGTTCACAATAGTTGGCCAGATCAAGAACACCCTCCATGAGGCAGGTGCAACTTAGGTCAAAGTCAACACTCAAAAGAAGACTTACATACAGAGCATTTCCCACAATTTAAGCCTCAAACAAAGGGAGACCAAAGTAGAATTTGCCAAAGAAAAAAGTCTTTATAGTTCTGGAACAACATTTTATAGACAGACGACACAAAGATCCATTTGTACCAGAATGATGGGAAAGGAAGATTATGGAGAAGGAAACGAGCTGTTCATGAACTGAAGCATACTGCCTCATCTTATCATTTGAGCATGCATGGCTGCCAATGAAACAGGTGCCCTTGTGTTTATTGATGATGTTACTGCTGACAAACATAGCTGGATAAATATATAAATCTAGATTATCTTAAGTTCAGCCAAATGCATTAAAACCCTTTGGGCAGTGCTTAACAGTGCAGATGGGCAGTGACCTGAAGCATACTTTGGCAGCAACGCAAGACTGTGGAATGTTCTTCAATGGTTGACTCAATCACATGACCTTAACCCAACTGAGCTTGCGTATTACTTACTGAAAGCAAAGCTGAAGGCAAAACATGCCAAAACAAGCCGGAACTGAAGACAGTTGCAGTAAGGGCTTAGCAGAGGCAGTCATTAACTACAAAGCATCTCCAACCAAATATTAAAAAGTGATTAGTTTTTCCAGTTAGTTTTGGTTCTTCAAAAAGTGAATCATGTTAAAATGTACAGTTCCTAGCCTGGTCACCACATTTGGATGTAATATCCCTAAAATAAAACCAAACATCTGGACTTCGAAGTCATTTTCATTATTAAATTTCAACACCAATATACTTTGGAAGACAGCTAAAATAACGAGAACTTTGTCAGTGTGTCGAATTATTTTGTGACCTGAAGGTCTGTATGGTATAAAATATAATGTCTAGATATAAAGCCATGGTTTATTGATCTATTTTTCACCTTAAAACATATTGTTATCAGTTATAACTACAGTAAATTATTCAGCACCTACAGTAAATCTAGTAGAGAAGGTACATAGTTACAATAGTGAGGAATGGAGGAATGTACGTCTGGACTTAAAGGGTTTTGGGCTTTTAAGGGAGTAAAATTGAATATTGCAGTTTTACTGAGTTCGGTACGATTAACAGCTATAGAAAAGTAAGTAATTAAGTAAGTAGTAATTAAGTACACCGTGACATGCAGCTTCCCCCAGCCTCGGGACCATAAATTAACATTCTATGACTGGCACACATTTCCACAGATTTTGATGTGATTATTGGCATTTGATGCCATCTCGCTCCATGCAGGGGTTGTCAGTCGGCCACCATCTGCTCAGCTTTGCTCGCCCTCACAGGGATGCCCTGTCACCACAGGTAATCCCTACTACCCATAATCCCCAGCATCTCAGGGTTATTCAATGCTATCCTACTAAGCACTGGTACAGTATGGGACAAAGAGCAATCCAAATCACCTTATCCTTCTTCTTGTATCTTTTACCCCAGAATTGTGAATAGAGTGTACATTTCAAAGTAATCAAAGGCACATATCTGGACCTTCAGGGCCACCAGTGTAGCTCTAGGCTGTACACAGGATATGTGCTATTATATGAAGCACTGCATGCAAATATGAACTTTTTTAATTTCTACATTTTACAATGCAATATGAACTGAAAACACAATTTAAAGATGTACTGTTGTGGAAACATCATCATGTTCCTGTGCTAGCCATGAAATAATAAGATGAAGCAAACTGTCAGACTCAATGACCACTCAAATGGAATGCTGCATTGATTGTTGTTTCACAACTGTAAATCAACGGTCCTGTCAGGCGAGCTTAGGACATATTTAACAAGGAAAAAGCGAGGGGAGCGAGACGATGGCCTTCGCTTTTGGCACCTGCGGCCGGAAAAACAGTGCTCTAAAACCACTTTGCCTCATACACCGGGCACGGACATCCGACAAGCTGTCAAAGGAATAATGATAATTTACGGAGGGGGAGAACAAAGCAAATAATCATCGTCTTAAATGGAGCATGAGGAATGAGTATGGCTGAGGGGAGCTCTCACTCCTCCTGTCTAAACACACACACACACACACACACACACACACAGCTCTCACAAAATTAATGCATGCTAACACACACACACAGCACCGGGTCCAACCAGGACATGTGGTCTCAATTATAAACAAACAGTTTCATGCTATACACTGCACTGCATCCACAAATATGCTGTAATCTTTACAAACTAATATTATATCATTAAATTCTAATTTGTTAACTTTACTTTTAAAAAAGGTGCAAACTAATTGCCTTAAAAACTAAGTAAAGTGAAATATTTGTCCTCTAATTACAGTATGGTATACTAACAAATGTGTATTTATTACCTGAAATTCTTTTTCCACCTACTATTCCAACTGTTTTTTTTGTTTTTGTTTATTTTTTAATTAAGATACACTAATAAAATTTACAGCATATAGATTTAAAAGTGCATCAGCAAGATTGGACAAGATTTTTGAGATCTCTAACAGCTGAAATTAGGCCATTTGAAAGTCATATTATAACACTACAAATATGAAAAACTTGACTAATTTATGGGAAAAGTCAAGAGTACCCTTTTCTTTGTCATGAGCACTTACTAGGCTTAACATTCCGTTCTAGCATTGTTAGCTGCACAGATTGCAGGTGGTTCAACCAGGCTCTTGAAATGATAAACATGTATCTCTTTAGCAACATTGCAAATTCGATGTACAGTTTCATCCCCTTCACTAACAGTAAATTACTCCATTATGGAAAAGCACTGCCAGTGGTTGTTCTGGTTTCACTGAGTTTCTTGTTTCCTTTTCGAAACACGGCATGTTTTGCATCTCACTGGACAATTATCTGGCTGTCCTGGGACCTGACTGATTTCAGCCATTTTATTCTCTTGGGAACACTGAGATGTGGGTGGAGTGAAGGGGTGTTGGGAAGTGTCGCTAAAATGTCCAAACTGGTACTGGACTGTAATGTGGTTTTCCAAGCGGATTTTCTCAGCCCACACTTGTGCATGGCTTAAACTTTTTTTTTTTAAAAAACACATTCTACACACTTTCAAGGTTTTTTGTACAAGTAAGACGTTTTTAAAAAATCATTATTGTACCTTTAAAACACCCATCTTCCTAAACATTTCTGCCACTATATGGTTTTGAAATGGTCTCATACAATTGTAGAGCATATATAAATAGAGAAGAGCCATGAAAATGGCTAGATATACAGATTCACTAGATGATGTACAGGATATTCATACAATAAAAGTAGCTCAGATTCCATTTATTGTAGTTACACTATTTCAACTGATATACCATTACACCTACTTTAGTCATAACCAGTGTTATGCTGCATGTGTGTTTATGGTCATCATTTACCCTTATGCAAAGGACTTTGATTTGCCAAGGATATACATCACATAATGAATGCCACATAAAAGCCTAACAACGTGCAAATGATAAAATCAACTTTTAACAACAGGTTCAAAGCTTTCCATGGTTATAAACATGATGTCGCTACAGTATCATCAGCATGCACAATCATTTTCCACTTTTTTCAGAAATATTTCTTCAAATAGTGAGAAAAAATGTTGCTTGTAAAAAAATTATAAATCAGGTAAAGTTTTAACAGCAGCTGTTGGACTAATTGCACAGACACTGTGAAGAAGGCGGTAGCCTCCCATGCTAATCCTGTTCAATGTCATGCGGCATTGCCTCCGGATAGCCTAGCGTCCGCTAGCAACACGCCAGCCAATCTCATTAACATGCCAGACAATGTGTCAGAGGGGCAATAGATCACTTCTTCATTACCACAACTCTAATTAATGACGATAAAGGTTTTGGGTAAGAAATAATAGAGAAAATATCCACCTTTCACAGCCTCAAGCTTACTCACAATGCTTGAGCACAAGGAGTTTAATAGTTTAAACACTTCAGATAATGGCTCAAATTAATTTCCGAAGCTCCTGTTTGAATAGTGAAGAGTCTGGACTCATTGACAATATGTAAATGGCTGAGCAGCAAGATAGGCTGCTAACAGGATTTGCTAGCATGGCACTGGATGAAGATTCTTGTTCTATAATACACTAACTAATCTCACTACACCCTAAGACGAAGGCATTGTTTCTTGGAGTATGTTTCAGCTGGACCCTATGCAACACACTGAACGTATTTAGTCGTTTTTGAAAAGTCTCTCTCTCCTGCTTGAATGGGAAACATGAGGAGGGTGAAATTGCCTTTGCAGCTGCTAAGGTGGAAATCATCGCCATGCTATCGGCACTTAATAACACTTCTATGACTTTTTCGGAACGTGAGCTTTCCGGGAAATGATGAATCGGGGCAGCTAGTGCTTGCAATAACCCTGACAAATGCAAATGAGAGCTGAAGAAGCAGTAAGACAAAAGAGACATTAGCAGAGAGCTCTCTTCCAATCCTGCAAGAGAATTCAGCCTAGAACAATTCAAATTATACTAGTATGACAAATCCCGAGTATTTACTTTTCCTGGTGCGAAAAGCCCAGAATGGGGGGGTGGGGGTGGGGGTGGGGGTGATCATACATATGACTTTCAAGTGCCTTCTACCAGAATAATTTGTTGAAAATTTTTTTTGAAAAGATTTAAACAAAAAAAAAAAAGGATTCACAAAGGTGCTATAAGACTAGAAGTAAAACTACAGAACATGTAAAAAGCAAGGTCAAGTGAAAATCCATAAACGCCCAAAATTTATGTATGAACTCAATAAAGTGTCATCATGTGCTAAAAGCAGCTCTGCTAATTGCTAATTAAGACCACACTTTCATTAAGAAATTATTTATGCACAAAATGTCAGCTCTATAAAGCATTACATGGCTTGGCAAGACCTTAATGGATGTTGTAATCCATTTGAGGAACAGGAGGATCAAAGCCCTGAACCTGGCAGCTGCGCGTGTTAGCCAGCTCATCACTGTCCTCGGCAACGTTTAAGCCTATGACAATGCAGTTTCAAGTTCAAGCCTTCGATTATACTGGCATTTCTCGAGTAATTCATGTATTATAGTCCTGGGCTTTAGTACATTCACATAGTGTATGCACTCCTAAAGGCAAACCTGAGCATGAATAACAGCCAGTGGCGAGGGCGTGAACTAATGAGCAGACCAATCGATACACAAAGACTTACTCTGCATATCATTAGAGCCAACTTGCTCTGGGGGCTTATCTCATTAGATCACCATGATGTTTTAAAAGCTTATATTTATTATAATTTCATGGCAATTACATTGTAACTACAAGCTGCAGGACCAATATACCCGTGATGGATTACCCAGAATGCCTTCAACAGTAAACAGGAAGGTGATATGTTATTGTTTAAAATCTGTCACCTAAGAACGATGACCTTTTGTCTAAATATACGTATAAGTAAAGCAATGAATAACCAAATTGTGACTTGTTTTGAGATAATCATAAGCTCTTGAATCTACACCTAGTTCCCTCTTACAAGCAATGCAAGTTATTTGAAATTAAAATGAGTCATGAACCAGTATCTATAGCAAGTGTTTATGAGGATTAGAGGATTTTGAAGCCCATCTGAACATATAAACTCCCCTGCACATTCTCTCTCTCTCTCTCTCTCTCTCTCTCTCTGCCCTTCTTCACTTCTCTTTAGGAAGCCGCATAATTACCATGCCATAGTACCAAAAAGTGACATTTTTGAAGAACAGATAAAAAGACATAAATTGGCTAGTAATGGCGATATTTCTTCAGCTTTAGAAAAACCCATTTATTCTCCCTCTCAACAAATCAAGGCATTGTCATTTCGCCCCACTCATCTTCTTGGCCAGAGGGGCCCGCCACAATTTCTTTGCTGTAAAGTGAATGGTGGAATGCAGATGAGGCTCCAGCGCTAACTAGCGCTCTCGGCTCCCTCCAGCATCTGCTCGCTGCGTTTCCTCCATTTCTAAATCAACCATAATGGGGGCAGGACCTCTGCAGCACTAAAAAGAGGGAACTGACACACTGGACAAACTGTGATTTTTTTTTTCCCGAAGAGGAAATGATATTGCACATCTGTCACTGCTGTGTAGACAATTACTCACCGTGTGTGAGTGTCTGTGTGGGTGCATAAGGGTGAGAGAGAGAGAGAGAGAGAGAGAGAGAGAGGACATGAGGAAGGCAGTAGTGTGTATCTGTGCAGATTGTTAACTAAGCTAAGCAGGAAAGATGGGCTCTCCGTGCTGGAAGCCTTTGTCATTATGTATTGACTTCTGCTTCCTTAATTGTTCATTCATTTATCCGGTGATGTTTGCGTTCCTGCAGTAATTAAAGGCAATCATGCCATTTACCCCATACTGTACCATTACTAATGAATAATCATGGTGTTTAGCCCCGTACCTTTACCAATGATTAAATGAACCACAGGGACAGAGGCAGCTTCTAAATGCAATAGTTTCTCCCCGGGATCCGACTCTGTCCTAAATATCATCATAATTACACAGCTTTTATTCAGCATAGATCAATTCGCATGTGGCCTGAAAATATTATGAAGCTTTGGTTTT
>JAQMCW010000005.1:24063314-24073438 GCA_030068335.1 Chrysichthys cranchii
ATCTTTAATCAACCCCCCCCCCAAAAAAACCTTCCTGTTACTGATAATGACTGGTGACAGCTGGGACCTTCTCTGTGCACAATATAAAAAGGGTTTGTTTGACAAGTACAAGTTACTGAGAGGTGTAGCAACTTCACCAAGCCACTGTGCTGCAAGAAGACCCAAACTGTCACGCTCAGCTGAGAGAAAATTGGTTCAGATGGTCAGGAACAACCCAGAAACCACCAAGGCACAGGCCTGCCATGAACTGGAAGCTACTGGAATACTGTCTACAGTCAAGTGAGGTTTACATTGCCATGGACTGTGAGGCTGCCGTCCAAGAAAGGAGCTCCTGCTCCAAAGTCCACACCTTCAAACTCGACTAAAATTTGCAGCTGACCACAGAGACAAATAAAAATTTTTCTTGAGAAATATTTTATGGTCAGATGAGATAAAGATTGAGTTGTTTGGCACAGTGAGCAGAGGAACATTGTACCAATGGTTAACCATGATGGTGGTAGCATCATGTGCTGGGAAGTGGACGGAATAATGAAGAACCTCTGCATTCTTCAGCAGAACCTCAGATAACCAGCAAGAAGGTTGAAACTTGAAACAGAACAATGACCCCAAACACACATCAAAGCTGGTTGTGGAATGGATAAAGCAGGCTAAAATTAAAACAAGTCCTGACCTCAACTTTGTCAAAAATATGTGGACTGTGCTTAGAAGTCAGGTCCATAACAGGAAAAGCACAAATTTAATTGAACTCTTTAACTGAACAACTTTTGCCAAGAAGATTGGGTCAAATATCCAACCAGAATTCTGCCGGAAGCTTGTTGACGGCAACAAAAAGCATCTGCTCAAGATGAAACTTTCTACGGGACATTTATATATAATTTTAGCTTGGCTGTATGTATATTTTGACTCTCTATGTATAATTTTGATTTCAGAAAACCCAAAATAAATGAAAACCTGTGCACAAAATCTTGTTTTTTTTCTGCCCCAGAAAAACAACAGTCTGGTCACTGAAAGTCCAATATTGCCATGACATATTCGTGTCCATTCTGACTGCAACTATAAATGTTTACATGGACATGAGTTGTTTTTAGAAACCTCATTTTCTATGAGATATTCTGTCAGCTAATTTTAAAACAAAAACCCCCACTAACAATAATATAATAATTATAGTAATTATCATATTATAACAATAATAATGACTAAAGTATATTGTAATAACGTGTAGAATTCATGTTCTTGTGGTTGAGAGCGAAACAAAGCGAATATGAAGGGGATGGACAGATAGACATGAGAGGACAGGGAGAAGAGGAGGAGGAGAGGCTATTTTTACCTGCTGGTGTTGTTTAATGAGCACTCTGCCGCTACGGTCCTCATCACATCTGTAGCAACACACACAGCACATAGGGTGCGGAGCATTTTATATACTGTATGTGCAAAACCAGAGCCTGATATCAGCTGACCTCTAGGAAACAAACAGAACTCGCTGAAACAGTGTAATTGTGCCACACAGATCATGTCTGTATTATTACATTAGTTTCATATTCCGCTTTGTTTTCTGTCGTTTCCAGCGTCTACATTCACACACTCGAGCCTGGCGACTTTACAGGGCCACAGGCCTTTAGGCAGAGCACGGCCAGAGTTACTCATGACACATCAGCACACTGACACATGATCGGAAAACTCAGCAGTGAAAGACACACAGGCACACGCACACGCAAAGGCGCACGCAAAGGCACACACAGACACACGTGCACACACAGACACACTCACAGGCACACGCAGACACACAGGCACAGGCACAGATGCAGACACACGGACACACACTGGCACATTGTACAGGTGTCCTGTTCAAGTGGATTCTTGTCAAATTCAGCACAAATCTGACATCTGTGTGTTACACTGCACATGCGCATGCACGCACACCAACATTGCCAACAATGCAGTGTTCATCACTTCTGTAATTAGCCTAAGAGAAATATCAAACACTGACAAATAAAAATAACAAAAATAGGAGAAAAAGAGAAAGAAAGAAAGAAAGAAAGAAAGCAAGAAAAAGAAGAACAAAAGCAAGCAAGCAAGCAAGCAAGAAAGAAAGAAAGAAAGACAACAAAAGCAAGGAAGAAAGAAAGTAAAGAAGAACAAAAGCAAGAAAGAAGAAAGAAAGAAAGAAAAGAAGAACAAAAACAGGAAAGAAAGAAAGAAAGAAAGAAAGAAAGAAAGAAAGACTATGTCTCCTCAGAGTGTGACAGAAACTTTGTGCCGTGTCAGCAGGTTTCTCGCGCCGTCTCGGTGGCAGAAGCTCTTCATCTCGCCGCTGCTCTCAGCTTGTTTGCCGGAATGTAAAGAGCACACACACTTTCAGCTGACTCAAAAATCGCAGCAGATCTTTTCTCCTGGAATATAATGTAATGAATTTTCACCTAATCTTCACCTTTATGTAATTGCAGCTTTATCCTCGAGAGACAAAAAATCAATTGCCTTCCTTATTACATTTTACCAACTTCCCAACCTTAGGCTTTAGGTGTCCTTTTTTTCCTGAAAAGTAGGAATCTATTTTCTAGATTCATTTTTCATTCGCTCTCTCTATTAACGGTAGTTCCAGTGCATATCAGAGTATTATAATGAAGATTCACAGCTTTTCTCTCTTCTGCTAATACCTTATCAAAGTTGAATCCCTTTCTGGAAAATCAATTTTCCTACTGATTATTAAGTTCTTCTCTGCCGTGCCTGCACGCCTGCTGCTGCTGCCTAGGAACGGCAAGAGAGAAGAAACCCAAAACAAAACAAAACAAAGAGAAATCAGTACAGCACGGTAATCTGGATATTCAGTGGGACGCTGCATCAAGAAGCTGGGAAGTATCTGATATCAATATTTCACTACTGTGATATCGATTGTCCTGATGGTGCAACACATCAGGTTAAAAGAGGGAGAAAGGGAAAATAAGGCTTATATTTGAACGTTACGGATGAAAAACACAGGATTTATCTGAGTTTTTATGGAGCAAATCAAACAGAGGAATGAGCAAAGCTAACATTAAGGCACTATTTTACTTATTTTTCTGTGTAAATGTTACAATTTATTGCAATTCCTTTCGTGAGTTTTTTTTTTTAACTGCTTTGAATAGAACTAAACTGTCTAATTGTAATGTGAAATTTAATACGTATATACAGGAAGGGCCCAAAAATAAATGTATACACACACAACAGTTTAATAAAGAACAGTTGTTTTAAAGCAAAATGGTGCACCACTACACTACCACCGAGACATGAGACTGAAACATGGCTTACAGCTACACTTTGATGTTTATATAAGTCTAATAACACAGCTATAGGCAGATTTCTTTTGGACCCCACCCCCTGTATATACATACATACATACATTACATACATTATATATATATATATATATATTTGTGTGCGTGTGTGTGCGCGTGTGTGCAAAGGTATCTTTACTCTGAATTATTCCCGATAAGCCATAACACATACAAATTTTTTATGTTTTCTGTTTCAACTGTAAATTTTATATACAAATACACTCACTCACTCACTCACTCACTCACTCACTCACTCATCTTCTATCTCTTAATCCTGTTCAGGGTCATGGGAGGAAGCTAGGTATATAATATTATATATGTACATGTAACATTTAAAAAATTTGAGGGTGCTATAATTTTTGGAAATAGTTCAGAGTAAAGATACAGAAAAAACAAACAGAGCTTATTACTCAAAAACACCATGCCCATGATGAAGCATGGTGGTGGCAGCATCATGCCATGCAGCTGCTTCTCTTTAGCTGGGACTGGGACTCCAGTCCAGCACAAATCCAAGTGAACAAAAGACTGGCTTCAAAAGTAGAAGGATGGAATGGAATCAGAGTCCAGATCCAAATCCTATCAAAAAAAGAGGAATGGAAGAGGAATGACGAGTGAAATAAAATGGTCAAATCAAGACGTACCAAGTTGGCAAATTCTTAGCTAAAAAGGCAGAGTGCTGCATCACAAGCAAAACAGGGCTTTAACAAATTATTATAGTGTGCCAGGTGTGTACACTTATGCAACCAAGTTTTTTCTTATTTTTGCTATTTGTTTCCTTTTTTAATGTTGTTGGATGAATATGATATTAAAGGTGTAAAAAAAACCTGCCAAGATTTCTCTTTATTTCATTTTGTACCTCACACAAACCTGCAATTTTAACAGAAGTTTTAGATCCACTGAATATAATTACAAGAATAAATCAGTAGTCTTCTTCACGTCACTGTGATTCTCAATGATACTTTTACACCTATTACATGAGATGAGGACTGCACACTGAACCATCCAGCTGGGAAAGAGGAGTGAATGTGAAGGAGAGAGAGAGAGAGAGAGAGAGAGAGAGAGAGAGAGAGAGAGAGAGAGAGAGAGAGAGAGATATCAGGGGGAAAAGTTTAAAAGTCAAAACAAATTTTTTTAAAAAGGAAGAGGTTTCTTTTTTATACTTGCAATTTGTAGTAAATTTTATGCAATTACATCTGAATCTGGCCATCTCACAAAATAATCTGATCGGCACAGTACACTAATTTAAAGACAAATGGAATACTGTGCAATAAATATAACAATGATTATTTCTCTACTCTTATTATTCAAATATAGGATTTCATGGTTTCCGAATTTAAATTTAATTAGAAAAAAGGGTCAAATTTTACTTAAAATAAATACACAAGTGCAAGTGTAAGCATTTAATGTTAGCATATTATTATTATTATTACATGAATACAACTCTCCTTTTCAATGCATTGCTTTACCCAGAGGTTCACCAATTTACCTTCATGTTTAAGAATGACAGAAACACCTTTTGGACGTCTTAACATTAGCCTGAAGATATATATCCAATTACTCATTTCCAAAAATTCCCTGTTTCACCGCGCAGTGTCCCAGAAACAAATAAATCTCCTTTTGTTCCAGCCATTTTACACATGTGGCTGAAAATTTGGATTGAAGAGGTAAAAGTGCCACAGACAAGCGGTTACTTGATTAAAAGTAAAGTTTTTGTGTTGGAAGGTTGTGTTGAGGTAAGGAACAAGGCAGGACACGGGTAATGATGAGGGATCATGGATGTAAATGACCGCCGATGCTGAAGATGGCCAACTGGGGAGATCCTCGTGAGCCTCTCATTACAGCTGGAAGAAAGATAGATCGACGGGGTAAAGACAGTGACAAAAATAGAGGGGAGAAAAAAAAAGGAGAGAGGAAGAGAGAGAGGCAACAGAAGGGGGAATAAACGGATAATAAAGTGAAGGAGCATAGGGAGAGGTGCGTCTGACTGGAAGAAGGGTGGTGATGTATGCGATGGTGTCAGCAGGGGGAAGATGCAGTACGCTCTTCCTCAGGGAGGCTATCTCCCACCCACCGAGCGCACGCTTCACACACACCCATAATGAAGTGGGCTGCCGACACACAACACAAACACACACATGTGAGCACGCCGGCACTCTTATCATCGCGCCTCGGCCTCCACGGCCTCCCGCCGGGCCCAAATTACACACCGGCAACGGGCCCCATCCGCATTCAATCACACTTTAACCTAATTGCACCAGCGTGCGACACTATAGTGATTTGTTATTGTTGTTGTGTGCAATTCTGGTGGGAGTGATTTAAATAAAACTGTTGAAGCACAAGTTATTGAAATCACTGGCCACCAATAGGAGACCACTAGACATGGACAGAGGGAGAGAGAGAGAGAGAGAGAGAGGCTGGTGGTGTGTGAGTGAGAGTGATTCTTCATCTCATGTACGAGTCTGAAAAAGCAAATGATTTGCAGAATGAGCATTAAAAAGTGAGAAGAAATGAGAAGGGGAGAAAAATCAATGTAAATGGCTCCCTATAGATGCTGGGTAATAAGGATTACTTCAGTGAATATAACAATCCATACGGCAGTCTGAGTGAGTGTTGTCAAATGTTTGGAGTATTCCAGCATGGCATGAGAGCTTCTCTCGAGTTTTCATTCCCCTCAAGAGTATCTGGCTGTACAGGCTGTACATCTAGTGGCTGTTCTTCTAAACAAATGACTGATATGTGAAGAATACATACATGTGACATTTTTATTCCCTCACAAGGCTCCTGACAGAGAGGACTATAACGGGAGGAAATTCAGAATAAATGTCTTTGCTGTGGTATAAAGGAATATGTGTTCAATATATTCAGCTCATATTTATTAAAATTGGTTTTTAATACACACATTTAAAATGTCTATGAATGGAACATGTATGCGCTCTTGATTTTCTAGAAAACATTAAAAAATATATTTGTAGTGTCAGGACATTGGATATAGGATATAGCACATAGGATACTGGGCCAAGTTATTTATTTTTAACCTCCTGAGACCCCACTGTCCACATATGAGGACATCACATTTCCCCCCAACTATATTGTGTATATTTCCTTGTAAGATCCTCATATGAGGACCATTGGGTATGACTCTTTTGCCAAACGTCTTCCTGTTTGGAGACAATTATCAAGTTTAATAGTTATCAGTTACTAAAAAAAAACAAAAAAAAAACAACCCAGAAACGGTGAAGAGAAAGGGCGAGGCACAAAAAAATTTGAGTTTGGGTCTCAGGAGGATAAATAATTATATATTGCTGTGATATTTCCATTAAGAAAGGGGCTGGGGGCATTATAAAAAACAAATTTCTTAAGCAACATAAAAAAGGTGGAGATATGAATGTGAGATTAAATTGCATGCTAGCATATTTGGTTTTATATAAAAAAAATAAATATTTGTGATATAACATTATTATAATACACATGTATAATGTTATAAAAATGTTAATTAATTAATTAGTTCAATCTCACTCTGAAATATATGTGAGAAATATACCATTTAACTGAAGTAAATTTGTCTTGTGGAAATAAAATCGTATTTCCAAGCATTTTTTAAAAAGATTAAAATACATAGGACACAAATTTTTAAATTTAGGGTTTAGGGGTCATCTGTGGTTTCCTGTTTTGCTGGGCCGAAACATAAAGTGCCACAGAGGCTAAATTCCTTTAATCATTCATCAGTATGGGGAAGATTAGAAGATACACAAATGAAACGAAAAGTGTGTTGACTTTCATTAATTAGCTAATGGCCAAAAAATAGCTGCCCCTGTTTAGTTTAAAATAACTAGAGTTGTCATAAACCTGAAGTGGAAGAGGACACGAGTTATATGAACTATCACCTAACCACAAATGTAAGTATCTTGGGTTTGCGCGACACTACTCTGACCAGACCTGGGAACTTCTAAAGTCAAATATGACAAAAATAGTGTTTTTGGCAACACGGGCTTCATATAAAAAGAATTTATATAGAAGAGAACCTAATCTTCAGTGTGAGCATGGTGGGGGTTCTGTGATGTTGCGGGGCTGTTTTTCCTCCAAACACACTGGGAACCTTGTTAAGATAAACTGCATCATGGACTCCATGAAGGAGACTTTAACTGAAAATCAAATTGCCTCTGCCACGAGGTTACGAGTGAGTTGTGAGATTCTGCAATATTTCAAGTTCCCTGTTTAAATGTAAGCAAATTTGTGATATTGACCATGCTGACTGCTTTGTACAAAAAATCAGAAGAGAAGATTTTCTCCTTTCTATTCTCTTACACTGAAGCATGCGTTCACACTCTGATGGATCTGATCTAAAACTGACCATAAGGTTTCACACAAACCAGAGTCCATGCCAGCTCATCTGCACACTGTCACATTAAAGCAGAAAGGCGAAAAACCAAATACAGTACTAAGAAACTTGGAAAATCATGTAAAAATATTTCAAAGCTTCTACTTTTCATTTTCACAGATTTTTGTCAGTAATATAATCTGTAATGAAAACTGTTGCATTAAATTAGAAAAGAATGCAAAATACAAATACAAGCACATTTCCGCTAGCGCTCTCAGACTTTTGGACCCCAGTGTATTACTTTTTCTTACAATAATGCGACCAACTTAATAGTCAGATTTCTCTTATATTTTCAAGGTGAGATTAATTAAGTAATAAACAAATGAATTAATTAACCCCAAAGATGATTTCCCATAATTTATCCAGGGTGCCAATAAGTCAGTATTTATACTATATAACTACATAGGGAGACCTGGGTTCTGAATATAGTTTTGAAGATTTGTTGTGAGTTTAGTGATCTGTCCAAATGTTTTGTATTGTAGAAAAACCTTTATTAAGAGTGTGTGTGGTTTTCTAGCTTCAGGTTTTTATATGGAGTAGTAAACATATCTTATGGCTAACATATCATGTGAATCAGAGAAACAGAATGAGTGAGAGAGAGAGTGTGTGTGTGTGTGTGTGTGCACGCGCACTGTGAATGTCAAGCGTGTGCTGAGCATGTAAACTCTTCTGTGCATAAGCATGCAGGTCCGGGTGTGAAATAGCTATATGACTGAATGTGTGTGTGTGTGTGCGTGTGTGTGTGAGAATGTGAATGTGAGTACACAGCCTTTAATCTGGCCACTATCTTGGTGGCAGGTTGAAAATGGGAGTGCAGTGTGCCACCACAGCTGGATAATCCATTCTCAACAGTGCAGCATGGAGCGTGAGGCGCGCTGTGCCCATTGTCATGCTGAGTTACATGGGCTCATGATCACATTACGTGGCCCGGGATCCTGACGTTTCGTTCGCTTTAAACTGGTGTCTGTTCACAGCCAACTTATTTCCTTTAGGCCTAGCCCTGCCAACAACCTTCTCAACACCATATTAATCTTATTTATGGACTTATCACGCACAAATACCACAATACCACTGAGCGCTGGCAGGTTTTCTCCCGCATGCCCCTGGCACAAAACAAACAAGAGGTGTGATGGAAGCTGAAGAATAAAAATTGGTTGTTTACTACCTGTGGGTATTAAAAAAAAAAAGTTGGAGAGTGGCTGAAAAGCAATAGAAGTGGGATTTATGGCCTGGTCCATAAAGAAGTGGGGGAGCATATATATAAAATGAGAGGTTTGTCTTTAATGAAGCAACTGAACAAAATTTGTTATTTTTAAATGAATGGGGGAAAAAATCCCACCAGATTCTCAGATCCTGCAATTTTGAATCGAAACGTTTTCAAACCAATACAGCCTTCCAGTTCATTATAAAATTACTGCTCATTCGCATGACTTGGAGCAGCTGAGCTTCCGCACTTTCTAAATCGGACTGGGTCAGGTTTATGACCCATATGACGATAGGAATGTCATTACTATATTACTATATTACTGTATACAGAGTTATAGCACAGCCTCAGGGAGCGATTGCAAGAGGAGGTTAATTCAGAGGGCCACAGTGTCCCCAACCTTATTCTGACACAGTGATGAGTGTGTGAGAGAGACAGAGAGAGAGAGAGAGAGAGAGAGAGAGAGAGAGAGAGGGAAGGAGGATGGGAGGAAGAATGTTTATTCCCGTCTCAATTACACCTTCATCAGCATCGTGTCCTTACTTCCCCAGCAATGCCATAAAGCATGCAGAATGTGACAGTGCAGTGAGAGGAAGCAGCGCATATGTCTTAATTACCACACAGGTTCTATTTCTCTCTCCTTTGCCCTGTCTCTCATTTCAAAGCAGAGCAATATATTGATTTGGCGCCTCTTGTCCCTTTAAAAATAATATGGACTAGCAAATGAACGTGGAGGCCGGAGATTTTTGTGCTTGTGGACCGAAACGACGCACAGGAAGGACTGGGATGATTTCATTAGTGCCTCCTTTGTGATCCCGTGAAGCCTGAGCTCCTACTCTTTCACACGTAAACGTCTCCGTTTTCCTTTCTCAGGCTAATCACGAGCTGACTGGTCCGAACGGGCGACCAGACGAACTCAACGCATCAGGACAGTTCCCAGGAATCACAAGATGTGCACTTAGTTTTGGGCATTACTGAAAATGAAAATAGCCTTTGGAGTTCCTGTGGATGTTTTGTAATCTAAAACAGAGGTGTGACGTGATGATATAATATTAATATTGTGATAAATGATGTCACAATACATTTTCCCATGATACTGTGGAACTTTGTTAAAATAACAATTCCATACTTTGAAAGCACTCGATTTGATGGCAAAGTTTTTCGAGCCTGCGTTTTAATGTTAAGCTGATTTTGCAAACATGTCATAGATATGCCAAATTTGTAATTCATA
>JAQMCW010000005.1:24087615-24102155 GCA_030068335.1 Chrysichthys cranchii
TTTTCTTTACACTTTTCCGTATTTCTTTGCATGTGACTGAGATGTATGTACACAGCACTGTATACACACTGACTATGAGGATCTGTGCGACAACAAAAAAAAAAATTAAGGAGACATTTGTGAATTAATATTTTCAAATGATCAGCACAGAAAGCAGCTTGAACAATGCATAAAATCATGCCGAAGGCAATACCATCTCTGAATACACATGTACGAGTTATTGACACTAGTGAGAATTTTAAAAAATAATTCTCAATAGATATAACCGGCAAAAATTTGCAAATCGCCTGCTTTAATGTAAATGCCACGGACACGGCAGTAAAAAGATTTATTGGTTTAAATTGCTGACCTCCAGCTCATGGATCTTGAGGTGACGTGAGAAGGCAGTGGCCACCGGTTTTTGTGTGTGTGTGTGTGTGTGTGTGTGTGTGTGTGTGTAGAGGGGTCAAGGTCAGCTGATTTTAGCTAGGCCAAGTTCAGGTTGCCTCCGATACCTGCCTTATGCATTCAATTACATAGTCACCTCACACTAAATTACCATGACAACCCAATTTACCTTTTCACCCCATTTGAGTGTGATCTTTCCCAAGGAAAAAAAAAAAAAAAAAACGGAGCGAGTGAGAGAGACAGAGATGGACACATAGGAGCAAGAATAGAGTGAACACTTCATCAACAGCAAAAAGAAGAAGAAGGAAAAAACCCTTCTTGCCCCACTGATTCAAGACCGCTAACATTTTCCAAACGCCTGACTACATTAATTATTAAGGAATTGGAAAATGACTTCTATCAGGACTTTAAGTCTAGGTGCTGTCCCATTAGCCAGAGTCAGCTTTTGAGGAGGTGATGGCGGCGTGTGCAGTAATGAGTGGACCCTTCACGCCTGCAGGCTGACCTAATGAAGTGAAGCTTACTAAGAGCCGCTCGGCACCGACGGAGCAAAGGAAAAGAAACCGGGGAAAGTAGAAAGCTCTACTGTAAAAAGGGAAATTAAGCCTCGCGTACGTGGAGCCTGTTCTCGCTGACCTTGTTACTGTACCTGCTTAATGCTGGACCATGGATCATAATATGGGAAAGGAGAGGACTGTTTAATATATCAGAATGATTCTGTTGGTTCAGGCTGCATGAAGAGATACTAAGAACCCTGATTACTAATGTACCTAATATAATAGTCACTTGTGCGTAATTAATAAAATACACTACTTAGCATTGTCCCTCACATTTTCAGATTAACATCAAGATGGAAGTGCTTTTCCAAAACAGACTGCCTTACAAGGGTACTGAGAAATACTTAAAAGTCCAAAAGTCAATACTATTAATTTCATACTGGTATAAATACAGTGGAAAATTAGGCAGAAATGATAAAAAAAAATAAAAAAAAATAGTTTAAGCCATTGACTTACGACAAGTGCATTACACTAATGCTTTAAAAAAAAAAATTAAAAAAAAAAATTGCAGTTCGGAAACCTGCCTTCTGGTCCTGAGTGTGTGTTTGTATTTGGATTGGCTTCTTGTCAGTCATTTTATAGACACGCCCCCAACATCCCTTCACATCCTTAGAAATCATTATAAGAAACAGTTGCATGTATATAGAGTTGTAAATGGCCCTCAAGAGGTTGAAGGTCCGAGTGCACTTGATGTCATGACAGTCCTTGTTTTTGGTAACTCTAGAAGACATGCTAACATGCTAACTTGTAGTTGAACCACTGGAGGTTTGGGGGGTGGACCTTGGTGTACATGGGTGGAAACTGGGGCCGGTTCAAAAAAAGTTTAAAGCTTATTAATTTACACCCATTTAAGCATTAGAGACATTTGTTCACATATCTTACCCAGTGCACCTTTAAGAGAAAGCGCAGATAATCTATATATAAAAAATTCTTCTCGCGTTGGAAACGGAAATGACGTATGACCGCAGGAGATAATATACACATAATATAGCACTTACATTTTAACGAATCTCTTTGTACGTGGACGCCATTTTTACATCATCTTTATGAACTTATTATTTGTGTGAGAGTTATTTTACTGATATTGAAAAGAAGTAAACACCTATTTGGTAAGTAATTAAAAGTAAGAAAAGTTTGATCTAAATATCTAAAATTCTTTTCGCGTTTGAAACGGAAATGACGTCCGACCACTATTTGTTGAAAATTAAAATTGGTAATTAACAAACTTATTTTATAAACACTGCATTTTATTTTTTTCCCTTGCACTCAGTGAGCGAAGCCACAGGGGTATCAGCTAGCGTGTCTACAAACATGGAAGACTCCAGCCATACAATTGTAGTCGAATGAAAGTAAAACTATTTCTCAGGTATTAAAAGTGAAAAAGATCATTTTCAACTGATGAAATGAAGTAGGTTGCCACAGACGCCACACTGCGTGATACTTGTTCATTTGTTCTGCAGTGATAAACCTGCTTGTATGCTTTCGACTGAAATGAGTGAAATAAAAACCACACTCACTTTGTGGATGAGAGAACAAAAGACCTTATGAGGACTTTGAATGTTCAAACAGCAACGCAATCAAATTCAGTTCAATTCAAATAGAGTACAAATGTGCCAAAATAATTTCTGCAAACTAAAAATAAATACAGTTACTGCAGTAGTTTCCATCTCTGCTCACTAAAATGTTAAATTAAAGAAACAAAGTGGGAACAACGAAACGACTCGATGTAAAAAGAGACGAGTTGGTGTTGAAATGGAACCCGAAGAAGAAAAGATGGAGGACACAGGGATATGGCTGAAATAAAAATCTATAAAGTGCTGTGCTAAGCATCTGGAAGTGTTTCAATAACTCCTTTAATTGCGGAAAATTAAATGACCTTAAAAATGACGAGCGATGGTTTTAAAGCCACTTCGTTAGCTATGTGGGATTTTTGCATGATTCAGTGAACTCAGATCCCCAAAGGACAAAGCTTCTATAGGTTACAGCCCTGATCGCCCTTCACTCTCTACACAAGGTAACTTCTCCCGTGCCCAGCTGTGGTTCAGCTATTTTTGGACAGCGCGGTGTCGGCTGAGTTACGAAACCTAGCCTCCTGCACAAAGATACAATCAATTCTGTCTTCCTGTTCCCTCTCTCTCCCCTCCCCTTTTCAGTTTGAAACAGAGCGCGCGAGAGCAAACCGTCCTCCATCATTGATCAGAAATTCAATTCAAAAGCCTATAAATAAAAACAAATGAGTCTCCCGGTCCCTTCTCAGAAGGTGCCAGCTGTATGGAGATCAAATCTATAATCCTTCAGCTGCAGACAGGAACAGCTCTGATAATGGCTCTAGCCGGATAATTCGCATGCAAAAAAAACCATTATTGAATGAAATGAATTTGGTAATAACGACATGATTGCTGTAGCTTGACAAGGGGGTTGTTCGCAATTGCTCATACACGACCGGCTGAAGAGGGGTTGGTTGGAGTAAGAGATGGGAAGACGAGAAAAGGGGAGACAAGGAGTGGCCGAGTCTAAATTAAGATGTTACATGCGAAAGTTTCCCAATAGGACCTTGACATAACTTTTGACCTACTCATGGCTCCATCACAACGACGAGGATTTGAAATTCTATTAGAATTACTGATGGAAAAAAAAGAAGTCAAGGAGTCATCAGGAAAGCAAATCTATAGCACGACTCTATCAGCCAATTACTGTTGTTAAAGTAGAATTAGATGGGTATTGACAATGAGAAGGGGAGAGAGGATTAGGCCGACAGGGCCGCTGCGCTGAGGGGACAGAGGCAGAATTAAAGGAGATGGATATTTAATAAAAGGATTGGAAGGGAAGGCTGTTTTAATTTGCAGCACTCTGTACCTAAAACACTCCGTGTCACTTCAAGTAGTTTGAGTTCTGAGGAACAGCAGAAAAGAATGAGATCAAGCCATCACGAGGTGAAATGTTTTGTATAGGATGCGTTTGAAAGCCATAATTTTTTTTTTTTAAAGAGCTATTCATTTAAGCCGTGGGTAAAAATCGCAGAATATTGCAGGAACTATTTGCCACGTGTGACTGTTTCAGAATGGGATAAACTACAACATGAGCTTCTGAGCACAGCACAGCAAGACAGCTTTGTGTGTGTGTGTGTGTGTGTGTGTGTGTGTGTGTGTGTGTGTGTGTGCGCGCGTGTGTGTGTGTGCGCGCGTGTGTGTGAAAGAGAGAGGGAGCGACTCCACTGTCAGATCTTTATTTCTTATTGGAAAACTAGCTGAAGTTAATATTGACACAGCGCGGTATGAATCAATACATCGAGAATGAGCAATACATTTTAATTTCAAACCTGTTCAAACTCCAGCAGCAAATCCATGCAGTTAAGCCACAAAGGGGGCCACGAGGGAGGGCAGAGCAGTGGGATTGGACGAGATAGAAATTTGCTCTAGATCAAATTCTGGATCAACCTTCTCCACCGTGACATTTCCTGTCAGCTGATATAGACTGGCCGAGGCAACTTTTTAATCCATGCTTAGAAATGGTACTACGGAGGCATGGCCAGGCACTGAGAGCATCGTCATCCAGAACACGCAAGGGCGTTTTTTAATTCGCCAGGAGTCTTAAAATGGGTCAGAAAGCAAGACAACATGAAGCACTGAAAAACATCCTTCGGAAAAGTTTAGTGGGTAAACAATGTGCTACATTAGAAAGGATTTAGAAGAGGATAATAATCCTAAAATCATTTATTTCCCTTAATCTATATGAACACATCACTAACCAGTTGTTTAATCAGATTTTAAGCTACATTTTATCCAGTTACGTTTCCAGGCCACTGGTCAGTAGGATAGTCACCGAATTTATAATCTGCGCATGTCCCTGGTATGTATTCAGTATATGTTAGGATATTTATACCAAAAACAACATTTTGTCCTCATGCAAGTGTGATCAACAAACTATAGACGTCATGTATCGATCATTTAGTGTGTAAATGTTTGTGTAAACCAAACCAAACGGAAATTTTCCACCAGATTTACAACCGATTCAGAAATGCTGGTTTTGTTCATACCCAAATGTGAATGTCAATCACTTATAAAAGAGCAAAAAGTACATTTCAGACCAAAGCTCAACTGGGTTTATGTCACTTGCATGTAGGGACGCCCACAAAACACCATATAAGGTCAAGTGCACAGAGGACCGGGAGCAGGAAACGAGCAACGATAGTAAAGGTAGAACGACAGACGTGGAAGTTATTTTGACTCATTTCTATCCCAATAAAATATTTAATAATATATAATAAGTCAGCACTAAATTTTCTGTGTAAAAAAAAAAAAAAAAAATAGAGGAAAAAAAATAATAAAAAAATACATTTTCTGACAGCGGAGGCATTGGTTTACGGTTCATGGCTATGTGAAAACAGGCCCTCTCATCCTCCATTTAAATCTTTTTTTATCATGCTTGAAAAATGAGTTTTACTTGTCTTAATTCATGGGTTTGTGCTGGCTTACTTTCTTTATTTTTTATATTCTTTAAGGAATGCCAAATCATATAAAAACACTGGTTTTCATAAAATGTTCTCGATGGTGTCCTTAGTCCCTGACCAAGGGAACTAGCATGAGGATGCGCTGTTTTTTTGTTTTTTTTTTTTTAAATATAGAGACTACAAAAGCCCTGGACAAGGTCATTAATTTGCTCATTAAAATACTTTATACTTTATACTGTAACAGTTACTGGGACTTATACCGTTGAAGGTACACATAAACAATATTAACTAACATTAAACATTCTGTGATTTAACTAAGCAAAACGGATAATCATTGACATGATGAGGCTTTCTATAAGGAGGTCATTTATGGAAGGAGTCTCCAGAGTTGGTGATTTTGTCCTTCCAGGTTCTTAGGAACATAAAAATGTGTGCGTGTGTCTTTTCCCTCTTTATTTTTATTAAATAATTTTGTTTTGTGAATGGTCCACATGTCCAAGTGTTAGTAAAGTATAAAGTGCTAAATATATGATGCATCAATCTTTAAGTATTAAAAAAGTAGTATAAAATTAAAGTAGTATAAGAGGAAGAAAACATACCATCATTGGAAAAATAGTAACTTTGAGGTGGTAACGGCTTAACAGAATTTTTCACTCCGCTTGAAAAAACGTCCCACAACAGCACAGCCCTGGTTTACCATCTCCTTACAGATAATATACATATAACCTTCCTTACAGGAAAATGCACTTATATATCTATGAAACAGAATTATATATTATTACGTTGGATAATGATTCATGTATTGATGTGTGTGTGTGTGATGTACAGAAAAGTTTCACTTCACTTTTTTTCGTATTATATGACAGAGGAATGGCAGGGCCCTCAGGCTGTCATGTGCAGGTCAGGGCAGCTGTGTGTCTGGGTTCACTAGGTCACGTGGAAGAACGGGACGCTTAATCACACCCGGCAGTCTAGTCATTACTGCAGTCAGCCAGGGTGAATTACCATATCACAGCCTGACAGACAAGAAGAGCGAATGAGTGGCAGCCCGTGATGACAGGCGTTCACTGAGGAAACGGGGCCAACATGCGCAATCATGCTGGAGGACATCTCGGAACAACAGAAGAAAGGAGAAAGCGAAGGAGTGAACGGCTACACGATAGCATTGGTACTGAACAGAGAAGATGTTCAGGAAGGCTTGATATGAATAAAACGACGAAAACTGAAGGACACCACTTCAAAACCGCAACAGATTTTACTCGGAAATGGTTTCCTTCGTGCCAGACAGCTGATTAATTGACCGTACACCCAGGCTGCTATTAAGATCTTAACTGTTATTAAGAAGTTTGCGTTATTTTTAGGCAAAACAAGAAGTGGTAATTAAAGTCTAGTCTTAGAGGGAGCAACATCTGTTTTCATCCTGCGTAATTACCATCATTAATTAATGTTAATCAATCTAAAACAAATTATTTTTTAACACCTAGGATAAATCACAAAGGCTTGCTTTTCTCCGAACGACCCAATCTGGCTGGGCTGAGTGATCGATCAAGAGTAAATAAGACAATGTGCAGCAATGAGGCGTATTGTACTCCTGCACTTCGCACGCACCTGATTCATTAGTCCGAACGTGGAAACGGACTGAGGTCGGAATCTACACAATCCAAGACGTTAGGAAATGCACTAACGACGACCACCAAATCAGAATCGAATCAGAGAGTAAGACATCGTGAGGATAAACAGTCGCTAAAAGGATTTCAGGTTGCGCTGTAGTTTAATTGCTTGAGCATCCAGTGAGGCTGTGTGTAATGAGGCCATCAATTCATAGCCTCAGGAACGGATTTGTTAACATGCTGTAGAATAGTTTCAAACGTTACTAAAATACGCTTACACACACACACACACACACACACACACACACACACATGTATATATATATATATAAATAAATTACAGCATGAGTAGTGCAGCCACACACTCACACGCACAGACACCTATAAAATCAAACAGATCCAGAGAGGCTTATGAAAAGACAAAAAAAAGAGGCCTGAGGGAATCCACCCACACCTGGTGCTGCTATATTGCTGTCAAATCCACTGTGGGACGTGTTAATCAAAAACTCAAGGGGGAAGGCGCTATCTGGCTCTCACACTGCCATCTTTATCGATTCCATTTACTCCAACTCACAATGATTCCACTTCTTTAATTATTAAATTGGCCCAAAATAGATTTTTCGATTTACACTGCAGCGACAGGGAAAACATTAGACCATAACAACAAGGGATATAAAAGAATCTGAAACAGATGAACATGGCTGGGATTTTAATACTTTCAGATCGTTTGGTTTTATTTAGAGGTGAAAATGACCTTTTTTTTTCTTTTTCTTTTTTTTTGGATGGATGGATGGATAAAATTTTAATTTAAATTTGCATCCTATTGCATGTTTTGGATAAACAGATAAATAATTTTCAGGGTGTTTTTTTTTTTTTTAGAAGAAATACATTAAGCAAAATCACTGTATGTAAATGATTCATTTGTCACTAAGAAGCTTTTTGATATTTAAATCAATCACTGGCAATATTTCTGTCTACTGACTCATTTGAAAGAATCTCTTCTCATTTTATGTGGTTTAAAGCAGACCAACCATGCAGTACATATATAAACCATATTTTTGCATCATTAGTAGGAGAAATGCTCTGTATATTTATTTCAAATTCTACATATATTTACAAGTATATACACTGTATATATTCCTGCTTGCTACCACACACAAGGTGCTCTATTGCAATCAGACCATTTGCTCACTGTAGCCTTAGATTCCTGTTTTTGGCTGATGGGAGTAGAACCTGATGTGGTCTGCTGCTGTTATAGCTCATCTGCCTCAAAGTCCTCAAAGTGTTGTGTGTTCTGAATTGGATTAAGATGTCACAAGATTAATGGGTTCTCATAGGGTGTATTTCATGGAGTGGAATGAAAGGACAAAAAAAAAAAAAAAAAAAAAGTCTGAAAAATTCTAAACATTCAAAAATGACAAAACCATTAATTCCACCCCCAGGTGTGAGCCTAACTCAAGCCACTGCAGGATTATGAAAGAAATGCTAAAATGTAGGCAAGGAGCTGGGAGTAAGGGGCTGGAAAGGGGAGCGTATATTTAAAAATGAACGCAGTTCCACAGACCCCCCCTAAAATGCAGGGGCTGGGAGAAGGGAGCCACCTAATTAGAGTGTGTTAATTTTTGCAAAAAATAAATAAATAAATAAATAAAAAGTTCTGTAGATACGTCCCATGTGGTCAAGCATGTGACATCACTGGAAGCATAAGCAACACAGCTTGAAGACAGCAAAAAAACTCACACAAAACCCAGATCTAAAGTGGGAAAGACCGTTTGTGAAATTGTCTTTAAAAACAGATTCAACAAGTAACTTAAGCTACCTTTTTAGAGACTCCCAAAAGCTTAAGAAAAGAGAAGCAAATGGAGGCAGCTGTTTTATATTTAAGCTTTTTTAAATATTTAAGAAAAAGCTTATTAAATGTCTTTACTTTTTTTTTTTTATTCCTAAAAGGAATATTTTAGTTAACAGGCTATTATATTCTACTCAAAACGTTACAAATGTTTGCAAATAATTATGAGTTATTAAGAAATATAAAACAAAAGTTATTTATTTATTTATTTATTTAACAAAAGGAATATTTAAGTTGATCAAGAACAGGAAAATAAATGTTGCAATTATTATTTTTTAGGTAGTAAACTCTTCCAAAAATATTATGGCAAAATATGAACCCATTATCGTGAATCAAATCTAATCGTGAACTGGGTGAATTGTTATATGCCTGCTTTCTTCTCAGTGGCCAAAGCAAACCAAAAAAAGAATTTATTCAAAAGGCAAAAAAAAAACCCACAACACTATACCGATCCAAGCTCCAAATGATGACAAAATACTCAGCAAGCTCAACCTAAACAAAAACCCATTTAGCTCCAAAGGTATGGGCTCCTGTGCCTCACTTACTTTGCTGATTTGAAATTTAAACTAAAGAACTTTTCAGTGTCAAACAATCTTCTAAACACACAACTTCGTGCAGTCATCAGGCCCCACGAAAAACAAATCTATCTGTAGTAATAGCTCCTATAAAACTAGACAGAGCTATTGCAATAAGGGCAAGTAAATAGGCAACAAATCCTCGTTTAGGTTCAGGTGTTCAGTGAAGCACACCAAGAAGTAGAAATGGGATCGGGCCCTGGATGGACTGCACTGAACCGTGACTAAAAAAGGAGCAGAAAAAAGGCCAGAGATCATAGGACGAGGTCTTTATTAAGCAGCAGCCTTCCCTCCTCCAGTTTCCCCCACTCTCTAGTAGAAAATGACTTGTTAGACAGGCTATGTTTTGTCTAAATCAGGTTCAATTCGCAGCAATTACAGCAACGTTTAAACTATATAAGCTAGCCTCAGTCAAGCCTTGTTAAGTCAAGGATTGTTAAAGATGGAACACACCTTTAAAGCCTTTCGTAACAAAATCCAAATTAGTTACAGCTTACAAAACCAGCATTTCAAACATATTACAAGGAGAAAGTACTGAAATCAGTTTGTTCCTGGGATCTGGATCTACTGCGACCATGTTCTTGCTAAAGAAGATGAAAGGTGAAAATGAATGAAGGGAAGCTTAGACTTATTCAAAATGCATAAATATGAATATGATTGCATACCTGCAAAGGAAGCAGAGACCAGAATGTATTGCAGTCATCAAGGCTTTAAGTGAAGTCCCTCAACTAAAAGTTTGCTTATTGATCCTGGGCAATAACGTCACCACGTCTCCGCTATAGAGATAAAAGGAATGACTGATCTCCGAGTGGCACAGTGAGAGATTGAGCCAAGCTTCAGGTGGACAGACCCATGAGCAAAGACAGGAAACACAGCAGGTTTTGCTTCTTCTTCCTTCCCTGAAATAGGACACGGTGTTTTTCATTAACGGAAAAGATTGGGATTTTAGACATACGCAACTGGAAGCAGCAGGAAAACCAGCTATGGACCACCAACCATACTGACGACACAAATGATTTCATATTTTATCATTCACTCAATCAAACCGGTTCCTATCTCAGCCTTTGCTTTATACATGATGCAGCACCCTGGCCACAAAAACAACACTGCTCGATGAAATAGAAGAGACCTCAATCAAACACAGGCTAAGCCTTTCTTCAGGAAATGAAACACTGCGGCCCTCCAGGCAGTATTACTGTCTGAAAACCAGACCGAAAAGACAAAATGCAAAGCAAATAGGAAAAGGAGTTTGTTTTTATGAATAATAACCAGCAAGAAGACACAAATAAGTGTTTTTTTTTCTACAGGTATGCAGGATAACAGTGAACGTACCCAAAGTACAAGCAGACTTTGCAGTTAATTGCTGTGCCATGTGGACAGCAGCGGTAACACAGCCACCCAACGTGACCTGCCTTGTACGGTATGGACGTCTTTGGCCAGGCTGGTCAGAATCACAGAGGAGGTGCTGAAAATGATGAAGAGATAAGCCAGAGCCCACCAATGATGGATCTCACGCACTGGCAGCAGGGGCCGGCAGCACTAAATGCCCTTCCATGCAAGGCACAGAAAGCCTCGACTTCATCAAGACCCCTCGCAGGATCATCCCCCTTCTTAATGGATTACCACTGTCTCCACGCAAGCACGCCACAAATAATGATAAACCGCCGGCAGATTAAAGCACCTTACACAATCCTCAATTCATTACCTTTCCCCCCCAGATAAGGGCCAGCTAATAAAAATATGATTTTCTTTCCCACCAGAACAGTCACGCTTTTTTATCCATTAGGGGAAACAAAGAAGGAAAGAGAAGGTGAGCTGGGTAAAAAAAAAAATAAAAAATCAAGGGGGGAATAATGACCATCATTTCAATTATGTAGGCCCCATGGCGGTGGAACAAAAAGACTCCCAAGATTGATGACGCAGAGGTACACGTGTGGAGTAAGATATTTCCTGAAATTAAACAACTTCCTGCAGGCACTGGCTTCCTCTATCAAGCTGCCAATGTTAGCAGTATCTCTTTTTGTCCTGCAAACCACGCTTTTAAAACAACTACTAGAACAGAATCACAAACAGTGGTAACATACAATTGCTTAAGAACTGTATGAAGCAATGTGAAAATATAGTTTGTTTTTGGGAGTCAGTACAAATTTTGGGTTACTGGACTGGGCTTTGCACCCCGAACAATTTTTATTCTCCTGGCCAATTTTCCATTGAGTATCTAGTCTACTCACTTCCCTTGGAGTTATCACCCCTTTTCCAACCTGCCTGTCAAGAATGTAAGCTCCATTTTGTTTTGTTCAGTAGTATATCTATTAGCTAAAATAGCTAATAAGCTATTTTAAGCAGAATAAGCACAATATGCTCATTTTCAATACTAACATCCCAAAATGGCAATATTGGGAAGAAGTGCAAGATGTGTATTTAAGATATGAGCTATGTCCCAATCCAACCACCTGTGGCAGATATTCAGAATAGGGGCAGTAGACAAACCAAGAAAAAAAAACCATTAATTTAAACCATACCAAATGCTGAACCCATCACATACAGTTTGCCACAGAGTGGGCCATGAGTTCACATGTAAAACATGCTGGTCTCTGTGCTACGGGAAACGATTACTATACCGTCATCCAGCTGGACGAAGCAGAGCCTGGGTGGACTGGTGCCATCAAGAGGCCAGCAAAAGGTGTGGAGTGGATGAAGGTTCCACAAATCTACACACAACTCTTAAAGGCATGTGTACAAAGAGGAAACTGTGATAACATGGAAGAGAGGATAAGAAAGACTAAAGGGGAGGGTTAAAAGCTGTCAAATGAAGTAGGAATTTGTTTCAGGATTATGGTTTTAGTCTACGTTGTGGCCTTGCACAATATGTATCATTTATTGGCCATAACTTTCACATTAGGCCTGTTAATTCTGTAAACTGGGGCGCTGTGGTGGATCGCACTGTCACCTTACAGCAAGAAGGTCCTGGGTCCGATTACCGGGGTCGACCTGGGCACCTTTCTGTGTGGAGTTTGCATGTTCTTCCCGTGTCCATGTGGGTTTCTTCTGGGTATGCTCTGGTTTCCTCCCACAGTCCAAAGGCATGCACAGAGGAGATTAAGCTAATTGGTTACTCTAAATTGCCTGTAGGTGTGAATGTGAGTGTGAATGGTTGTCTGTCTGTGTGTGTCACCCTGCGGTGGATTGGTCATCTGCCCAGGGTGTACCCCACCTCTAGCCTAAGGTGACCAGATTTCTGCGAAGCAAACCGGGGACATTTCCGGGGTTTGGGGGCCAATGATGAGTCCTACCGGGAAAGCTGTCCCATCCAAGATGGCGACGCCGGTGACGTATCTGAGGCTTTCACCTCTTCCTGTCAGTGAATGGTCGAAACCGTGCAATTATTGTCAGCTCATTCGCTGTTTTGAATTCAGCACCGCTTTGCACAGTTCAGTTCACAAATATGCCAACCGTGTACACTGAAACATTTTGTTAAATTAAAGAAAAATAACCTGCCTTCAGCTGTCGGACATTAGACATCAGCGCCGTGCCTCTGGACACTGTTGTTGTAGATACAACACCCCTCCCCTTCGCTGTTTTGGACTCTTCCTCGTTGCCATGGATACGAGTAAACAGACGCGACCATGGCGAGACTGGTGAAGTTGTGCGATCAGATGGAGCGCGTTAAAGAGCAGTATTTTATCAGAAACAGGTAAACTCAGCGACGTAAAACATTTTTAAGTGTTAAATGTATGAGTTTTTAGGGTAATCTCCCATATAAACATATCTATTTATATAACCATGTAATATAATCATAATGTCTCATAATGTCCCTGGAGCAGTGGTTCTTAACCTGGATTCGCTCGAACCTCAGGGGTTCGGCGGAGGTTCACCTGGCCTATTTGGAGTGCTCAGTAGTCGAATTGTAACTGTCGTGATGGTACATCATGTGATTTCTTTCTTAATATTTTAATCCCTTCATACTAACTATGTCGAGCAAAAAAAAGTAAGTGGTTGGACGAATGTGTACAATATGGATTTACATGTATAACCGAACGTGATGGGAGTCAGCGTCCTATCTGCATGATTTGGAATGCCAAGTTGAGCAATTCTAGTCTAGCACCGGCAAAACTAAGGGAACACTTCCTTAAGCTTCATGGAGATGGAAAATACAAGAACACAACGCTCGCTGAATTCAAGGTGAAGAGAGCTAGATTCGATGAAAAGGCTACCCTGCCTGTTCTTGGCTTTGTACCCATCGACAAACCGATCCTCACAGCATCGTACGAAGTTGCTTACCTGATCGCCAAGCGGGGAAAACCACACACCATCGGTGAAACACTCATAAAACCAGCTGTGTTGAAGATGGCGAATATCATGCTGGGAAAAGCTGCTAAAGATAAGTTATCCCAAATTCCTCTTTCAAATGACACCATCAGCGACAGAATAGAGGACATGAGCAAAAACATCTTGGCCCAAGTAGTTGCAGATCTGATTTCAAGGCCGGCAAAAGTCAGCCTCCAACTCGGCGAGACCACAGACGTTTCCAATGTACGCCAGCTTGCTGTATTCGTGTGCTATGTGAAAGATGACGTGATAAAGGAAGATTTTTTTTTATTTTGTAAGCCACTTACATCAACAACTAAGGCAGCCGATGTGAAGAAACTTGTGGATGACTTCTTCAGAGACAACAATCTTTCGTGGAATATGGTTTCTGCAGTTTGTTTGGACTGAGCTCCAGTCATGCTGGGAAGAAACTTTGGTTTTGGTGTGCTAGTGAAAGCCGATGCACCACACATCATTGTTACGTATTGTATTCTGCACAGGCATGCATTAGCAACACAAACCTTGCCTCCAAAACTGGCAGAAGTATTAAAAATTGTAGTGGAATGTTTGAACTATGTGCGAAATAGCGCTCTGAGGCACCGCATCTTCAGTGAGCTATGTAAAGGAATGGGCTCTGAATTCGAGGTATTTCTGTACCATTCTAACGTTCGGTGGTTATACCGGGGACAGGTGCTGAATCGTGTTTTTGCCATGCGTGTGGAATTAGCTGTCAAGATGGCGGGTTGTGGCGGACACAAGCGCAGAAGCCATGAAATAAATACTAAGATATTTATTTACAAAAAG
>JAQMCW010000005.1:24135889-24146439 GCA_030068335.1 Chrysichthys cranchii
AAATGAATGGTCATGAAAATAAAGAAAACACATTGAATGAGAAAGTGTGTCCAAACTTCTGGCCTGTACTGTATATTTCTTGGTTAGTACACTATACATTACTTACTGTACTTCCCACTTAATCCACACTTCTGAGTGATACAGTATACTTTCTCAGTTAATCCACTATTCTTCTCAGTTAATTCAGTATACTGATTATCCCAGTATACTTCTCAGTTACTCACTACTCAGTTCCCTATACATCTCAGTGAGCTCACTATATTCCCTGGTTAGCTCCATATAATCCTCAATTAACACACTGAACTTTTCACTCAGGCCACCATACTTCTCAGAGTTTTTTCTTCATGCTGTAATGATCACTTATTATGTCTTAAAACATCTTCTTGGTTCTGCATCGACATCCTCATTAGGCAGGAGCAATATAAATACGTCTCAGAGTCAAGCTCTGCTGTGTGTTCTTTACAGAGTGTGTGTTGGATTTGGCTGCAGCTTGAGTGTGGAGCTGAGCCAATGCGTGTGGTGAAAAGTTGCTGCAGTGACGGCAGGAGGTCCTCTGCCAGTCTGACGGCCATATGCAGTGATAAAATGCAATAATGAGTAAAGATAGGTAGAAGAAATATGGAAGATTGGCTTAGCTTTAAAATCAGATCCCCCTTTTTAGTAAATATACTAATATATATATAGTATATATAATATAATATACTGGATAGTAAAGTCATTAGGGGAGTAATAATACTAGATATTTCAAATTATCTGGATGACTGGAAACCAATGGCATATGAGTCACAGGGTATTGCTTAAAATGCATATGAATATACTGGGCAGTGTGTTATGCTCCATATGGTGGCTGTATGTCCAAGCCACTAAAAAGACCCTATCAAAGCCAGTCAATCATATTATTGGTTAAGACATTACCAGAAAACAGTTGCCCTATCAGATTCTTTGATGCATGGCAAGTATCAAAGACAAATTTTAACACCATTTCAAATACATGTTTACGAATTTGTCTTGTTTCTTAAGTAGGGTATCTCTCTTTAGGTAAGGAAATAGAAGCCTGATCTTGAATGACTTAAAATAGCTGCCTAGGACCATTGCCAATATGGCTGCCAGGTGGACAGGCTTTACTAGAAGCACTTCCCTGAAAAACCTCATAAACAATGACATAAAGCTTTGTGTATATATATTTCAGACATTTTCCATGACTTAAAAATCCCTATTTAAATCTGACTTATGATCCTGAATCGAAAGATCCTGAATTAAGTCTTATTCATCTTCTGCCGCGTAATCCTGTTCAGGGTCACAGGGGGAAGCTGGCACCAATCCCAGCTGACATCGGGCGAGAGGCGGGACACACCCTGGGCAGGTCGCCAATCCACCGCAGGGTGACACACAGAGACAGACAACCATTCACACCTACGGGCAATTTTGAACAGCCAATTAGCCTAGTCCCCTCTGTGCATGTCTTTGGACTGTGGGAGGAAACCGGAGTACCCAGAGGAAACCCACACATGGGAAGAACATGTAAACTCCGCATAGAAATGCACCTGTGCTGAACCCAGGGCTCGAACCCAGGACCTTCTCGCTGTGAGGCAACAGTGCTAACCACTCAGCCACCATGCCGCCCCTGAATTATATTTGACTGAAAAAAAATTCTTCTATATGAACAAAATGCACACATAATGCGGTGATTAGCCATGTAGAATGACATTATGCACCAAAAATGAAGCTGTGAGAATTTAATTGGAAAGAAATGGTTACAATTATTACAGATCACACAGATCTGTGAAGAATTACTATGCAGAAATGAATGAAGGAACACCACTCAGGCTGAGCTTCAGACAGAATATATTTACATTTCAGTAACATTTTAAAAGTCCAAGCACAGCTCCTCCCACATGGCAGTAAAGCTCACCCTTTCTGGCTTCATGAGCAAGACAGTGTGAGAAGTGCTGATTGTGTGGGTCAATGCAATGTTGTTGGTCAGAGTGATCAGTCAGTGAGGGGGTCTTCCTCCTCCTCCAAAACCCAGCTAACGGACTCAAACACTGGGGAGAGGAGGTGGGTCGGAGGGCTGACAGTGAAGTGATGGGCTGTCTCAGCTCACTGCTGGGTCACAGCAGGACATGTCAGAGTAGATGGCCTGCCTCCTACCTGCCTGTCTGCTCTGTCCATCTTCTCTCTCTGTGTGGACTAGCAACTCTCACTCTCTCTCAGACTGCATACATAAATTATACATGGTTATATTCAAGTAGTCATACGTATCTTTTACCAAACCAAACCAGATTTTTATTTATCATGTAACATTCAGTGCAAAAAGTAACAGGGGAATAGGACAGGGTTTCCTTTTCCATTTTTGCGCTATATGATTTGCAATCAATTAATAAATAAAGTGGTTTGTTTAAAACAAATAGGGTAGTCCTGAATTTATTGTCTTAAAAGCACTCAAACAAATAATGTAATATTAAGTAAATAACTACACAATGTAATAAAATTTATATCACTGTGTGATGGTTTTTCAGCAGCCACTATGAGATTTATTTATTTGAGTTATTATTATTGTTATATTAATGTTATTTCTGAACATAATTGAAGAAAGTACAATGGTACCTCAGTACTCGAGCTCACTAGAACTTGAATTTCTTAAAAGTCAAACAAACCAGATCGCAAAAAAATGACCTAGAACTCAATCTGAATCTCAGAAGTTGAACCTTGAACGCCGACCTAAGATGACTTGTACACGCGGGGAAATGAGTCTCGCGGCACTCAGCTGTCTTTCAGCTTCTGTCTAACATTCACTGTGATACCACCGTTTGTTGGCGATAGTGCTTTTTTTTATAGAAAATATCAGGTAATACACTGTACTTTATATCATTTTGATAGCCATAGCACAGCAAAAAGTTATGAATACAGAGTAATAATAAAAATAAACAATGGACCGCATGGCATTGTATGACTCAAGGTAGTAATGCTGTGTCTGGGTGTATGAAAAAGGTGTCATGGGTTTTTTAACTTTACCCTGTCAGAGCAGTGAGGTGACACAATCCAAGCTGGATGTAAAATCCATTTCAGGCATTATTTAGGCTCCAGGCAGAAGTACATGAGACGGCAGGCAAACAGCATGCAGGCAAGTATCAATCTTTAATTTATAAACCAAATAACAAGCTCGCGCCTGAATCCTAGCCCATGCGCATGCATCGGCACTGCTGAGAGTCATCTAAAGCGAGTGCGCGTGCACGCTCCACGCGAGCGGTTTACATGGCACACACTGGATACATTTATTTTCTTACTTTACAAATTACTGTTTTGATAAATGTGCTTAGATGTGTTTAGTATGTGCTCTTCTTGTTTCATCCTGTTAATTTTGTGTTTAAATGCTAAAAGAAAAAATGTTTCGGTGTAATTTATTGGGGCCTGGAACGAATTAATTGGTTTTCCATTATTTCCTATGGGGAAAATCCAATCAGAACTCGAACTTTTTAGGATTTGAACATGCGCTCAGAACGGATTAAGCTCGAGTACTGAGGTACCACTGTATCTGATTCACTGGTTAACTTCTTTATCCTGGTTAGGGATGTGGTGGATCCGGTGGGTATACCACCAATAATGGCCACAAGGTGGGAAAACTTATCCCAGATGGGACACCAGGCCATCACAGGTCACCGTACACACACTTGAATTAAGTGTGTGGGCAATTTAGCATAGTGATTACAGCTACTTGCATGTTTTTGGACAGCAGGAAGAAACTGGAGAACCTGGCAGAAACCTACACTAACACAGGGAGAATATGTGAAACTCGCAGACAGTAACCTGAGCTGAGGATCTAACCCGGTGTATTGGCTCACTGTATCAGTTTTCACTCTGGAGAGATTTACTCTCTGTCTACTAAGAAGAACAATCATGTACCCATACCTAATAAAATATCTGAGAATTCTAAAGTTGTAGATATTTTGGAGTGATTGTTTTGTCCTGAAGACTAAAGTGACTTCTCACCATTTATCATTTCTAAAAGTTACAGAATTACAGTCTGTAGGTTATGCAAGCATTTCTTACACAGCATATGCAATCCAATAAACTGCTATGAACTCCTGACCAAAATAATTAAAATCCTTTTATTTTTACCATTGTGAGCATGTATGTAAAAAAGAGTATGTGTAACTTTAATTTTGTAATCTTTTCCTCCATCTAATCTTATTGTTCCCTACACACTACATGAAATGGCCCTCATTTGACACTAACAATTTGTATTAAAATGAACGGATATGAAATCGTCTCTGTTGTTCCATAAGCAGAGCATGAACTGACTAAATAGCAAGCCTAATGTGCTTGTAGGAACGGCATTTGAATTGTCTGGAACAGAGCAGGAGAGCTGCAATGAGGGTAGTGCCAGATGCTATGCCAGATGTGTAGCCCAGCTCACTTGGGTGATTCCATAATTACATTTCTCATGCAGATCCGAGCAGGCACTTTCAATTGCCATGCTGAATGCAGACGGCCTCAGCTCCAATGTCTTTCCCCTGACTAATTCATAATTTGGTGGTGGTTGTGGATGAGGAACCCCGTTTAATGATCACCTTTTTTGCCAATACACTCCAGCAACCCAATTTATAATGAGCAGGTTGTTCTGTCAGGTAAATGTAATCATTTTGCATCCGTACCTATATTTTATTCCAGCCTTTAATACTTAGACTGTTCAAGTGGGAAAATAAAGTTTTTAACAGTCCATAAGCCCTAAATATCTCTACAGTGCAGATCATGAATGAAATTCAACAGCAATGATGAATACCAATCAGAATAGGAGGCGACAAGCAATGTACTGTGTACAGCATGAGAAAGAGACAGGTGTCTGTCTTAAGAAGGTGTATTGGCAGTTGTGTGCCTCTGGCACTCAACAGCTGCCTGAATGGCAAGGTAGTATTGATAGACAGGATGTGCTGACATTTAAAAACACAGACAGAGTGAGAATCTGTAATTATTTTCAACGTTTACAGAACAAATCACCCAAAAATGGGACAAAGGGTTGAATAAAGATGAATCTATCTAACGGATGATGCAACTATCTTTCTCTCTAGTAATTTCATGACATCCCGGTATTTACGGCTTTCAGGAAGTGTCAACTGGCCAGGACAGCCTATCTGATGGGCAAAAAATCAAGATGATGTCAATGAATGTTGGAGGAAGGTGCCAGCTGCTGCCCACCCTTAGTGACCCTTGGCCCTGATGGGTGCCCCAGGTTCTGGCAGGGTGGACAGGTACAGCTCAGTGTGTGGGCTCATGCCCCTGCCTGGCTCCACTCAGAGAATCAATCAGCCAAGCTGTCAAAAGCTAACCTACGGAGACAGAGGAGGGCAGCAAGAGGCAGAGGGAGCTGCTCCCACTGGGAGTCCAACACTGAGAGCCAACAGCATGCATTACCAGGTTCGACCTCTATCCCTCTCTCAATCAACCCTTCTCTCCACCTCTGCCTGCTTATTTATATTTGTAAGACATCTTTCATATACTCATAGCATATCTTTAATGGTAACTGTGCATTTAATGTTATTATCAGTGCATAATATATGAAGTCTGGGATGCCCATTCTTCATGTATGCCGATCACAATAACTGTAACAGCAAAGTTTGAATACACGCTTTGTTTTCCACCCATTATGGCAATAGAGATCTATGACCTTTCCTGCTCCAGCTGCAGATACACATACATGCACACTGATTCATCCTGCCTAACTGTGTCTTGTATCACCTCAGGAAACTTGTGGCTATTTTTTTGGCAGGGGCTTGGAGAAAGAGAATGTAAATGAGTGCAGACAGCTGGTGCATTCCTGGTGGCGAGGAGTGATGGAGGGCCTGGAGGCCTCACTCATCAGCCCCTCGTCTTACCTCCTCCTTTCAGACAGAAACCCACCAGGGAGAAGGTGGGGAAGCTGCTCCAACAGCGGGACCAGATGGTCCAAAAGGTAAAAAGCACAGCTCATTCGGTTAGCATGACGCTATTGGTCACCTGGGCAATGCTGTTAATGCCTTCATGGCCCACGGGCTTTTGAAGAGTTTGAACAGCTCCACCATCTAACTGGCACCACGTGTGAGTGCGAGAGGAGGTGCTTCCAGTCAATCTCACACATGCATGGGTGTTTTGGCCATTGATGCACAATGGCTGCTGCCATTTATTGTATATTGCATATTGCATTACATTATTGCACATGCTTACAAATCAATACACAAAATAAACAGATTAACTGATGCAACTTTACAAATCAAATGTAAACAGATATCATCCTGGGTATTCAATAAATACAACTTTATATTATTTACACCGCCAGAGCCAATCCAGAATTGCTAAGTTATGGAGATAATAAGATACATAATAATGTACTGATATTCCAATACTGGTAAAAATATGAATGGCTATTCCATAATTGTGAAAAAATAAAGATTCCGAATTATTCATGCTCACAAAAAATTCTCAAAAGAAATCTGGATAAAAAATGTCAATTATGTGACCTTGTTTTTAAAGTGTTATGGCCATATGTTCTGATTCTATGTCAGTATATCTCAAGGATGTATTATGTCTGTTTGACCTTTGACCCATCAGTAATTATCATATTTCTATTTTTCAGTATTCAGTTCAAGGGCCTGGCACTGACTCAATATGAAACTGGGTACTGCTGTAGGGTAGCAGACAGTGGGGAGGTGAAAGGTCACCTGTCCACCAACCTACCACTGAGAGAGTTGTCAAAATACCTCACAAGCATGAGTGTCTCTCTCTCTCTCTTTCTCTCTCTCTCTCTCTCTCTCTCTCTCTCTCTTTACTCTCCTCTCTTCACTGTATGACATCTGCCAGCTAGCCAAAAACTCCCATGTCTCCCCCCCTGCAAACAAGCCTTCATTTACAAACACAGCCCCCTGTTCGCATCTCCAGCTCATCAACATTTAGATATAGTCATCATTTACTGGGCCAGGCCTGTCAGCTAACATATGGATGTCAGGTGCAGCCTCTGCCAGAGCTGGAGTCAGGACAGACAGAGAGAGAGAGAGAGAGAGAGAGAGAGAGAGAACAAAGGAGAAAGAAGGGGAGGTACAGGGGTCAGCCAGGGATGGGGGAAAAAAAAGACAGGAACTTAAAGTACACATAGACTTTCTGGCTACTACTGTATATAGTGGACAGGGAACAGGGAAAGACAGAGAGAGAGTAAGAGAGGCAGAGTAGATTAGCCCTAAGTTTCACAAGAGAACTGCCACAGGACCCCTAGCCGCCTACTGATTTATCAAAAACTGATGGAAAGACACAGTTCAATTTGTCTGACTTTCATAAAAGATAATTAAGCTGTCAGTCTCCACACTCCAACAACTTCATTAGATTGGAAGTGGAGCATAGGTGGGTACAAAGGGGAGCCAATCAGGATGGATCCCGATCTAAACCCCTCCAGCACCTTCCTCTTTCTTTTTCCCCAATACTCCCCTCTGCTAAGTACATGTCAAAATATCAATGGATCATAGACATGTGTTTGCAATAAACACAAGTGACATCTTACTGTAATAGCTTATGTTAAACAGTGCATGTTTCTAGAACAGGGAGCTTGACACCATTTAACATAACATGAAAAACTCACAGAGAGAGCAAATCAATTTAGTGCCACTGAACCATGGAGTGGTCTCAAAAAGACCTTTTCTTAAAATAATGCAATGGTATCTTAAATTGAGGTTGAGAGGTTAGCCTGTCATTACGAGTCTATGCTCATACAAGAATCAAATTTCATATGCAGAGGTTCAAGAATGAGCTCATGAAGGTCGATTATAGCCAAGAATTCCACTGAGGAGTGGGACACAAGGACTACTGACCTAGCTGTGATTCTGGCCTCATTAGGATATGTACTCCTTCCACTATCACACACTTAAATGATCACTTTACAGTCAACCACTTAAGAGGCCATCGCAGCAGCCTTAACTTTAAAAGCATGATAAAAGTGTTCAAGTGCTGCACTTTTACCATTCCTAATCACTAACGCATAAAATTCCAGAGCACCTTCAGGTTCAAAATTGTGCATTGTCTGCATATATACCTTACTAAATTACACTACTACTACTGTAGTGCGTACAACAAAATTTTCAAGAAGGCATGCAGTTAATGAGCACATTAAACACTTGGGTTACAACAGATGCATCCCTCATAATTACCTGGGGAGACAGTATAATCTGTTGTAAGTGAGTGTGCAGTCTGACTCTTTCAAGCACACACACTTTACTGCAATTCACTGTGATAACTGGGCCAAGTGCAAGACCCCCTCATTTGGTGTCCAGGATTTTACGACTCGAGTTAACCAGCACGGTGACCAAACTCCTGACCCTCTGATGGTATGAATATTCAAATGCGCTTCCATCTCTCTGGCTGAAGGTGAAGGGGGGCTTGTTCAAGACATTTCCACCAACAGATGGACCACAAGGACCCATCTGCTGGCAAGACAAGCAAACGCTCAATGATGCATCTCAAAATGATTTAGCTTTCAAGGATCCTCGGCAAGTAGTTAGCAATGATTGTCGCAGTAGCACCATGTGCAAACACTCTATTTTAGATATGATCTATTGCCTCCATAATCAAGGGAGCTTTTTGTAAAGAGCCAGTGCTTTATTTGGTCAGCTTCATTCTTATTCGGTATGTGCACCTGCACAATCCAAAGCTGTAATGTAAATCTGTAGAATGCTAACTTTCATGAATGTCTACAGATCAACCCAGTTGTGTTTGGCACTGTCTAGTATTGCAACCACAAAATGAACATTTGTCATGCTTATTTTGATGCAGTGATTCCTACAGAAAATAATTTTGTTTGTTTTGTTATCGATTTCAATATGGAAACAGTGATGTCTTGATTACACAGTGAAAGAACATAGCCTACTATGTGGAAAAACCTTTCCAGGACCCAATCAGCAATAATGAAAGGCTCTCAGAGCAGAGGATACTTTAAGTTTGCCCAGAAACGTAGTTGTACATTTTCTTTAGCTTTCATGAGATCCTGTGCTTCCAGTCTTTAGCTTCTTTTTTGAGAGATATGCAACCCACATCTGACCTAGCAATGATATAAAAGTTTGAGCTTATGCAAGAACACATGATATACATGTGAGCATTTATAAATGCAGTTGGTGGTTTGTGATATCATAACATTGCTGACTAAATCATCTCGTTAGATGTAGTAACATTAGCTGATTGTAGTAACGATAGTTGATATACCCCATGTTAGCTCCCAGCTACGTACAGATTATAACTGCACAAAAATTCACCTGTAAGAAAGTTAACTTTGCTGAGGTACACAAAGCACATGTATAAATGTGCATGTATACATGACATATATTCACCTCACAGCAGGCTGTTGTAGTTTTCACTGTAAATAATGTAAATATTAGAATAAACTAAATATAAAACATCAGTATAAAAATGCAAAAAATAATTGGGGAAATTCACATAATTCAAATATTACCGTAACTTCCATATTAAAATTATCAAACTTCCACGTGCTCCTCACGCTACTGCCTCTGAGGTGATGAAGTGACAGTAGCACAAGTAACTGATTGGGTGGCCATGGACAGGCTCCTGAGGTCCCTAAACCAGAGGAAAAGAAGTTGGTTGGCATGCAGGATTCTGGACCCCCAAAGAAATGGTTGAGGTACTGTACTAGTGTGCCTTTGTCACATTGGCAATCAACAGAGGAGAGGAGAGCATTCCTCCTGTATAGACATCCACCCTTGATGTAAGGTGGTGAGTGGAGAAGCCAAAAGGGATGCCCTGGCTATGCCACGCCTCTGTATGAGTTCATGCCCACCAAGCCAGACCTGCCACCCATTTCCAGAGTCATGAAGTCCTGGCTAGTGGCTGAGCCATCCATACCCATCCACAGTGCTGAGCCTCACCTTGAAAATGAACAGAAGCCCTGCTCTTACCGTCATAGATTTTGGGAGTACCATCATGTTGGCCAATGCTTTAATTTAAGCAGGGGTCATCAGGGTACGTGGGAGTATTTTGGTCTCCTGTATGCATAGGGATATGCAAGAGGCCCCAGCTGTTAAGGTCCAGGTTGGAAACTGGAGAGGTCAGTGGTCTTTATTGATTAGGCTGGTATCTGAACTACTTTTGCATCTTCTTGTGGGGAAAGACTGGCAGGGGATCCCTGCCGAGCTTCCAGTATCACCAAGGGAAACGAGGGATCAAAGATGGGCAAGGAGACCCCTGCATGGCCTGGCCCAAGCCCTCCCAGCCTACCTGGCCCAGGAGGAAGAGGACAGTGCTGACACTGGAGCAGAGGGTGAGTCAAGCAATAAGGTACAATAAGGGACATTTTGTATGGAAGCAAAAAGTAAGTGATCGGCTGAAAGGTTGTTGGGGGAAAGTATGACAAATTGAGGGCCCAACCAACATACCAGCATACCAGACCAGGCCCAAATAATGTTTCCCAATATGGGGAGGCCTGCTGTATTACCACACAGAGCATCAAGGGCAAGCTTGCAACCTCTTAGTGGGTCCCCACTCCACGGTTGACATTCTAATGCACCTAGCTCACTGACCCCCCC
>JAQMCW010000005.1:24159400-24171527 GCA_030068335.1 Chrysichthys cranchii
TTTTTTGGAAAAATGTCAATTAGACATGGTTACATTTTGCACACGAATCTTATCTTTGCTCCCAAAATGTCTTATATTTCCTTACTAGAAGGTGACTTTAAGCAGAAAATCTTCCCAGCAGGAAGTTCACGTCACTGACCGTATGATTTTGATAACTTCATCTAAGTTTGGAGCCATCTGTTAAAGTTGTGTATCAACGACTTGTTATATTCACATTCACCCACTTGGTCACTTATCAATCTTACTGGCATTTGGTTTTCATGTAGCTCAATCAAATGCCTAAGGGCCCCCTCTCTTGCTTTTCCCTCGCTTTCTTATTTTTAGTGTCCTTCTCTGTAACTTTGAAAATATAATGATGCAAATTACAGTTTGGCTGTATTAACAGTCCAACCGCAAAACCAGCCAAAGAGAAAGGAGAGAATGAAAAGGGAGGACAAGGGGAAAAAGGTGTCTGCCTTTTCACCGTTGCTAAGTGCTAACTTGGGATTTCCCAGGCCCATTGTCATGTCAGCCAGTGCGGCAGCCCTTCCATTGTGATGATAATGGATTCGGTGTTGTTGGCTCGGAGGTCACGGGGTCAACATAAGCTCCTTAATGGACTGTGAAATAACTCTAACTGCATTAACCTCCCCAGATCACATGGTGCGGCACCCACTCTCCCTCCTGGAATCTCAGCCCTTTATGGCCACCACACGATTGGATTGAATTTTAATTGGCAAGGCGTGCACCTGGCAGTGGCGCTCCAAGGATTTTAATCACTGAAATAGGTGCAACTGAAAGGATATGGTAAACATGCCCAGATAAAAGCTAACAGTCTCAGCGGGTGTAATAGAAGCATGAAGAGCTCAAAGTGGCCTTCATTAGACTGAGACTACCTTTCGTCTGTGCGTGCTTACGAATTGACCGCTCCATTGAGTTTGCTTGTCAGAGACCTCACGTGTGCCCTCTTGCCACAAAAGTCGGTCCCCAAGAGGTTGGCCTTCAAACTGCAGCCTGGGGCGTGTGACTAGGAATTGCTCCTTTAATCACAGTGATTAGGACCTGACAGCGATACAAGGTAATCTGGTTGTAGAACATTCCTAAAGGAGGCTTGCATTAGGAGGGAGCTAAGTTAAGGAACAATTTATATATCTAAATATGTTTACTCTATTTTAAGAACTGTAAATAGCTATTAAAAGTTGAAATGCCTGCAAACTGAATGCAGACACAATCTGTAGACACATGAATAATGCAGTGGTCATATTAAGTGCTGTCTTATCCACAATACATGAAGAACTGCACTTCTTCCAACAGATTAATGTTTTGGATCAGATTTTATAAATGCTACATCCAGAAACTACTGAATTCTTAAGTTGTTGCCGAAGCTGAAAGTTAAACATTGCTATGGAATGCAGACTATATTTTGCCAAATGTTTGTGTGAGAGGATTTTTGCTCAATACAAAGCGTAATCATCAATCATTTGTTCTTTACTTATATTATATCATTCAATGATTTAACTGTGTTTTTAGAGTAAAGCAGCACTGAGTAAAGGACAAATGAGGTAGGATGGCCGTAAAGTGCAAGTTTCAAACAGTGCAAATGGCATGATATATAAGTAAAGACGAGTCCAGAGATATGGATAAATGTTATTCAGAGACAGTAACATGCAGTTGAATATAATGGTAATAGGTGGAAATGTATCCAGTGACATGAGTGAGTGGTATCCAAATGCACTACAGTACAGCCCAGGGCAAGAAATGTGTAGACGAATGGGCAAAACTCTGCAAACTCTACAGTACATAATTAGTCAGTGTGCAAAGAGGAATTGTGGTTTGGAGGAAGGGGGATTAGCACCATTGTCAGAAATTCAACATTGTTTCCTAAATTAAACTGTCATACCAGAATTTGGGTGGTGGTGTGGTGGTTAGCACTGTCACCTCACAGCAACAAGGTCCTGGGTTCGATCCCCGGGGTTCAACCTGGGTGCCTTTCTGTGTGAAGTTTGCATGTTCTCCCCATGTCCAGTGTGGGTTTCCTCCAGATACTTTCTGGGTTTCCAAAGACATGCACAGAGGGAATTGGGCTAATTGGCGACTCTAAATTGCCTGAAGGTGTGAATATGAGTGTGAATGGTTGTCTGTCTCTGTGTGTCGCCCTGCGGTGGATTGGCGACCTGCCCAGGGTGTACCCCACCTCTTGCCTAAAGTCAGCTGGGATTGGCTCCAGCTCCCCCCTGACCCTGAACAGGATTAAGCAGTTGAAGATGAGTGACTGAGAGAAGAAGATCTCAACATATTTGTAGATTCGCAATTTTTCAGTAAAGGTGTGCAGATCTGTGTGTAAAGCTTTGGTGGATCTATGTATTATTGGTACTTCTAATGCAGGGATGCAGTTTCAATGTGCCTCTAAATAGACAACTTATTACTCAGTACCAAGTCAGATAACTTGAGAAATTAGGGCATGCTTCAAGAGAATCCAAACTGCCCCCACCCCACCCCTTTCTGAGGATAAACTGAAAGTGACAAAATGAAGTGTTGGACTTTACAACGCTGATGGAGCATGTTCCATGCGAATAAAGGATAAACAGTGATTAATTTCAGTCAATAAATAACCGTTTGAGGCATTGCGTCAAAAAAGCCCAACAATTACTTTTCCATTTTTTCCTGCCAAATGGGCTGGGGGGGGGGGGGGGGATAAGGGATCATACCGCGTAAATCAGTCTTAATTTTGCCTTCCCCATTAAAAAGCCTCCATTAAGACCTTCCTCGCCTCATTTCATCTTCCTCTTGTTTCACTTTTTCAATTTGTGCGAAAGGGGGAGTTCACTCATCATAAAATTTCACTTTGGCTGGCCTATCATTTGCATCTGAGCCAATAAATAGCAATTAGCATTAACAATTAAACCAGAGAGTGGAACCAATGTCTGCTCTCTTGGAAAGCTGATGAATGGCTATGAAGTGAATTCTTCTTCTTCTTTTTTTTTAAGAAGTGGGGGCATTACCTTACCTTGGCCCTGCAGTAAATGTAAGAGCTCTGAGAGAAGTGCTACATCCTAAATGCTGATTTAATCCATACTATAGTGACCTCCCTCATTTATTGTAATAAATCACACAACATGACTGTGTTGAAGTAGAGGAAATAGACGTTTCCAAAGAGTTTTGCTGCAGTTTGCAAAATGTGTGATATGCACTATATTTTCAGCATGCTATATAGTATACGAGACACAAGTCACTTTTTGTGGTCAAACAGAACATGCTTTTTGCTAACTAGCCCCGATTAACCTTTTTGGATTCAACATTTATGAGCAAGTATTCCTTTAAAATGAAAATAGAAAACATTTGAAAAATGCTAACTGGATAGCATATAGCAGCTTTTGCTGTGAGTCAGCCAAGGGAGACAAATGGCTCTGTTTAGCCCCTCATGGCACTCAAGCACATTTTTAATGTCTTATTTTACTGACCCATTTTATTCTCCCTCTGTGGGAGATCAAAACAGAGTACAGGTTCAAGAGGCATTCAGGATAACCGTTACCACCATCTCTGGCCACTTTCCAAAAATACACCGCACCACTGTTTTAGCTACAAATGGTCGATCATACAAGACGAAAGAAAAATAAATGTTATTTGGACACATCAGACATGCAGCTGGACCTGGATGGAAATGAGCTCATATTGTCTGTACCTTATGATTTCATTTAGTTGCATTAATCATCCGGTAAAAGTGCTGACATGGCAGTTTATGTGCCCTAGCTAACAAACCATGGACTAAGGACAGTGGCACCCAAAAGCAAAAGAGGTCCCTGAAATTGGAAGAGAGTGGCTCTGGTTCTCTCTTTTTGTCCTTTTATTAACATCGCAGGCCCATTAGAAAGCTCCCTGTTCACCTTCAGTGGAGCAGCAAATGAAGAAGCTTCGGAGCGCAGGACTCCTACAGCCTCGCACGGTCACAGCCCAGGCCAGCGCCACCCGTGTTTTAATGCTTGTAAGAAACAGATGTTCCTTCCCTGACAAATCTCTCACTTTGATTTATTAGTCATTTGCTCAAAGCACAATGGAAAGTCTTTGGGCCATTAATTAAATCCCACGCAAAAATAAAAACTGGGCCGTCACAAGCTCATTACTGGTAAATGACTTTGACACATCGTCACATCTGAGAGTGGAAGCTAAAGATCTTTTTGGGTGGTAATATGAGAAGGAGAACTGTGTTCGGTCTACTGAATCCAGGGTTTATTACATCTGTGTATGAAACATCAGAATTATGAGTAAGCGTTGTGTGCTTTGTGTCAAGACAAACTAGCCTGAAATCAGTTTAAATTTAGGCAAAAAAAAACAAAACAATGAGGATGAACACCATTTGATACCATCATTGCATTGCTGGTGAAAATATTTTTGCACTTAATGTTGGTACACTGTCAACATGAAAACAGCCGATATCTTTTTGTTGCAGCCTTATGACATTGTGTTTACATACATTTGTACTAGGTCTTGATGGAGGATGGGTTAGGGCCATAACATACAGTTTTGCTCTCTTTTTATACAGTGCTCTAAAATCAAAATGTTCACATCAAACATCAGAAAAGGGGGGAAATGTTATCTCGGAGATTTTATGGCATGGTTGTTGGTGCCAGACAAGCTGGTATTTGAAAATCTGCTGCTCTTCTGGGTTTTTCATTCAATTATAGTCAAAAGTGTGCACAGACCGGTGTGAAAAACGAAAAACATCCCATAAGGCAGAAAGGCCTTGTTAATGAAAGTGGTCAGAGGAGAATGACTAGACTGGTACAAGCTGACAGGAAAACTAAAAGCTGTTAGATATATGTACACGTTAAACTGTTACTCTATATTTACACGTTAAACTATTTCTCAATTCACTCTACAATAAAATTTCAGTTGCAGTAGCCTGTTTTCTTTCCTTAGTACAATGATATAACAACAAGCGGTCATGTTCATGGGCACAGTCCCTGCTACAGCTGCCAGTTGCAGTGTGTCAATGATCTTCTAATTACCTATTTAGCTTCACCAGTTGAGAGCAATTATAATGAGGGAATGGTTTCGTCACCCCCACCTCTAAACACTCCAAACACAACAGTGCTTGTGGGAGTTTGCACACACTCACCAGGCCATCCAAATGATTGCATCACGCACCCCAGTCATTGCTGTCACACCCCCAGCGGAAGTGTTATCCACCATGTCATCCTAATAATCACACGGTCATTATATTTTTAACTTTTTTTTTTTCAGATGTTTTCACAGCAGTCATTATGAAACCTTCCCATGCTGTTAATGGCATAACGGTTAAAGTCCTGCTGAACAGATGACTAATAAACTCTCTCCTAGGTTTTGTTATGTGTTTTGAGGGAATTCATGGTGTTTGACAACATATAATTAGAGATTGCCTAACTGCAACGCTAATGTCATCACCTCTGTGATTTAAAAAAAACAACAAAAAAAAGAGCAGCACGTAGGATCTTGTCCTAAGGCTTGTGAAAATGAGATGGCAATTTCCCATCAGCCGGACCGGAACTGGTGAAGTCGTACAATTTCCAGGTTAGCATTAACATAGTCTCAGTGCATGCTTATCCATCAGGCCAAGGTCAAGGTCCTGAGTCTGCAACCTGAGAATGTAAAAAAGACAGCAGTATTTTAGCTCGAGTAGAGCTTTGCCTCCATTCTTACCTTGCCCTGAACAGTGGGTTCATTACATGCTTTATAGGGGAGAGACTGCTATCGATAAGAAGATTAAATACCTATTGACTGGCATCAAAAAGGTGCGTGCTTTGATAATCTGTCGTCATTGTTCTGTGGCCGAAGTGTGAACCACTTTACTTGATAAAAGCGCTGAGTGTGGTGTAAAAATACCCCCTCGGCTCCTGTGACCGCTGCAGGCCGCTCTCCATTTGTGGTGGCTCCTGCAGCAAAGGCACATCGAGGACTGCTATAATTAAGCGGCGTCACTTCTCAATGACAGTTTAATGATGCTGGCCCTCAATAGAAGAGACAGGAATGCTTTGGAGCATCTGCTGAAGATAGTCCCTCAGATGGAATGACAAAACACACACATACACATGCACATCCAAACGGCTAAAACTTCCTTTGTGCCTGCTGCCGCGAGGACCACAGGGGACGGGGCCGCTCTAATTAAGTCAGTCTGTGGGGAGAGCTGGTGTCATTTCTACTTGGCATCAGTGCTCTGGAACTGGCAGCATGGCTGGCACCGGTGCAGCTCAGAGGGGAGGCAGATTTGAGGGGCAAAATAAGTAGGAGACTTGTAACTGATTTGGATAGCAACAAAAGTGCTTTGGCAAGTCTCATTCTACAATTTTTGTCTCTCCCAAGTTGGACTTTGTTTGTGTAGGCACACATTGTGTTTCCTCACACACGTATTAACAAAGTTCACACTAATGTGACTGAAGCTCTTCTAATCAGCTGTAGGAGGACATAAGTTAAACTGTTTATGAAATCAAGTGTTAAATAAAAGCTGCTGGGCTGACTGTATAGCTACATGAAAGAGCTGGGAGGTCAAGAGCTTCAGTTATTGTTCACGTTGAAGATCAGAAAGTGGGAAATGTGATCTCAGTGACTTTGATTATGACATGGTTGTTGGTGCCAGGTTAAAGTATTTTAGAAACTGCTGATCACCTGAGATTTTCATGCACAGTCTATAGAGGTTACACAAAATGGTGTGCAAAACAAAAATCATCCCGTGAGTGTCGGTTCAGTGGGCAGAAGTGCACTGCTGTTGATGGTCACAGGAGTACAGCCAATCTGGTTTCATCTGACAGGAAGTGTACTGTAACTCACTTTTTGCAACTGTGATGAAGAGAAAGGCATTTCAGAACACACAGCACATCGAAACCTGAGGTGGATGAGCTACAAGAGCAGAAGATCACACCAAGTTCTACACATTTCATCTGAGGCTACAGTGGGCACAGGCTCAGCCAAACTAGAAAGTCTTCTGTCTAATCTTCTACTGTGCAGTTTTAAACCCAAAGCTAACACGGCCTAAACTTTCTTTCTTTCTTTCTTTCTTTCTTTCTTTCTTTCTTTCTTTCTTTCTTTATCTAAAATTTAACACTACCATACATATTTTCTCCAAGGAAACAATGGGGGGAGGGGGGGGTTTATTGCTAAAACTTTACCAAACCAATAGCCTAATTTAAACCACTTGTCCCGCATGCTCTCTGTGAGATCCCATTCCTGACGCACACCTATAGTCTGAACCAGATGTCCTAAAACACTCTAAAATAAAATCCTTAATATAAACCCACACACTGGTCCGAGGATAGCCAGCAGCACTGACGTGGTCCACTGGGAAATGACAGGAGTGGACACCACTGTCACCATTGAAAAGCCTGCCTTCATCTTCACACCGCTCCTCGATCTGGCAGCGGGCCACACTTGGACATGATATGAGGAGACAAGGCAGAGATGTTCTCTTTTTCCCCACGTCACATGGATTTGAGAAAGCCGCCGCAAAGTGAGAATATCATTGTTTTTGAGCTCCTGTGTCTCATTTCATGAATTCACACATTTACACAAATTTCCTTTTTTTCATCCATGTGGCTTCAGTGATGCAGGATTACAGGTAGAATTGCCCTGCAAGCCTTTACCAAGGTTATGACCAACAGTACTAAGTGCATGACAGCTTAAACTGTTTGTTTAAAGCAGACCAATGATAAGATAAAGACAGTGTAAGTTATGTTAATAAGATGACATTGATCTTTGCTTAGCTGGAAATTTATTCCCTGAATGATGTTCACATATGGGGTGGATTGGGGGGGGGGATCATATCAAAGAGTAAGGCTCAGAATAAAAGTCTACGTTCATTACGGCCAAAAAAGTTTTATTTTACTATGAACCTGCACAAAAAGACAGAAAAATGTCAAGAAAATAGATTGAAGAAGCAACACTTCCTCCCATCAACAGTTTCATACAAAGATGTTTGTGTGTACTCATACAATGTAAAATGACACAGTGCCATAAATGGTTAGGGTGAAACCACACACACACACACACACGAGTCCGTTTCTAAGGCACCAGCACAACAGCAGGTTTATACGCTCTCATAAAGCATGTGAAGTTTTCTTACAATCCCAAAGGCTTTCTCCAGCAGTGGCATGAGGTTACACACTTTAATGGAACTGTTTTCCTTTGCTGCCATTCTATCCTCATTCGCATTGCAAAGAAATTTGTCTTCCCAGTCCCAGAGCATATAAACTAGTCAATCACCAGTATGAGGAATGATTAATTTATGGCCTTTCCTGCACCTGAGTCCAGGGGAGCTGTATTTGCCTGCATGTTTCATCCACTGTTGACCCGAATCTGCTATTTCAAGTCCAGACCAAAAAACTCTGCAACAGGTCTCTGGGAAATATTGGCATTTATTGCAAGTACAACTATGTATACATAAAGGTTAAGTGTGGTTGAAATAGTGTTTATACGTGCCAGTGTTTTCAATTAGTGTAACAGCTGAACTATCCTATGAAACATTACAAGGAAGATTCCAAAGTGCTAACACATTTCTTCCCCTGTCATTACATATTTGTATAATGCTTCAAATTACTTACATATTGAAATTACAGCTATTATATAGATCAAAATCTTAGTCCACAACTGTACAAACCCAATAATCATATGATAATTATTATCATATGATAATCCATCATGTATTTGCTTTGATTTTTTCCCACATGTGATCGTTGTACAGTAAACATACCCCCAATGTCTTGAGCACAAAAAAACAAGCACCCACACTTTGTCAGTTCACCATGCATTTTGTTTTATATTTGCTCTCTCAAACAATTTTTAATACAATTTATTTTAAGGAAATGTTCAGGACTTTACTGCAGCATGGAAAATAACATTCACTACTCCTTTTTTTATATTTACTTCCTAAGTAGGTGACTCACTTATTTAAAAACAAAATTGTTTTTGTTGGCTATTTGGAGATTTTGTATTTTGTCCATCATAAAACTTTTTCAGCAAGCAACACATGGGTAATGTATATAGGGACTGGAATCCCACAGAATGCAACAAAAAAGTAGGAGGAGCTTTCCACTTTGGTGCAGGTGCAAGTGATTTCATCAAAAAAAATGTTCACATGAATGTATGTTAACATGAATGTACAGCTTTCATTCATTCATCTTAAGTAGCTGCCGCATTATGGTGGTTTAAATTAGGCTAGCACTTTTGGAATTATATTTTTGGATACAAAACCATCTAAATTTGTAAGAAAATATAAATTGCAAGTACAAGCAATAACTGTGGATTTAAACACTACTTCTACTTCTACTACTACTACTACTACTCCTCCTACTACTACTACTACTACTAATAATAATAATAATAATAACAATAATAATAATAATAACAATAACAATAACAACAGTTCAACTAAAATAGTTATATACTTGGGTGATGTAGCTGAGGTTGAGGAAGTGGCAGAGCCAGAATTCACACACCATGCTGAAGGTGCTGAAATTTCTACCTCTGTGGTTTTTCCCAGGGCTTTCCATTGTTTCCATGGCCTAACTGTGTATTAGCGTCCATTTATCGAGCACATTTTATTCAATTAAACAAGTAAGAAAAAGGTCATTCTGATTTATTAATTATTTCTCCACTTTCTTTTCTTCTCAGGGTTGAGGTGGATCCAGATTATGTTCAGGGAACACTGGGCATAAAACAGGAATGCACCCTGCATGGGAAACCAGTTTATCTCAGAGCACCATGCACACTCATATACACAACTAGGGAAAATGTTGAGCAGCCAGTCCACCTACTGGAATTTTTTTTTGAGGGGGGAGAGTGCAGAAACCGGAGAACCCGAAAAGAATTCCATGCATACACAGGAAGAACATGTGATACAGTAGTAACTCAAGCTTAGAGACCCTGATGCTGACAATGTGGTATCATTGACAATGCTGCATCATTGTGCTGGCCCATCTATTTCAAATCAAAGCAAAAAACAAAAATTCTAGAGAACCATGTTAACAACCATGCTCTTGCCATCAAGGTCCCTCATGTCACCACACTATGTTTCTAACTTATTTTCCCTTCATGACTATCCAAACAGTCTGTTTCCTTTGAACAAATGTGACTTCCTCCAGTTGATTCTCTTCTGCACTTTCAATCTTGGTGCATCGTCATTCTTCAGTAATTCTACTATCAAGAATAAATCCATTTCTGTTGGTTGTTTGGATGCAACAGGTGAAAACGTTTCTGTTGAACAGTTAAAAATAACTTGGACACTGTCAATTTCAATATCAAATTCATGGCAGTATGCAAAAAAAATTTTTCCAACATGTCATAAAACCAACACAAGTATGGTACATCTGCTGCTGCTTTTAATGTAGCACAGAAAAAGTTGCCTCTATTGACATTTTCAACCTTGATGCCATCTCCGTTTAAAGTACCATGGCGACTGGAGCAGGATGAAGGTTTAATGAAACACAATTCATTGGCCTGCCTAAAAATAGACCTGAGTGTTTGTCACACACAGAGGTCAGTACTGAACTATTAAATAAATGATTGTGCTGGTGATTGAAATAATTGCACCCTGGTGCAGTCAGACAAAGGAAGTAAAAAAGCTGATCAATGTACAGCAAGTTAAAAAAAAAAAAAAAAAACATGTTAATGAAGTATTGTGGTAATTAAAAAATAATTTTTGCCACTACTATTTTACTATTAATACTCATACTACATAAACACAATAACAATTAATACTACTGTGACTTCTACTACTTACAATAATAATAATAGTAATAATAATCATAGTAATAATAATAGTAATAATAATAATATTAATAATAATAATTATTATTATTATTAGTAGTAGTAGTAGTAGTAGTAGTAGTAGTAGTAGTATTCACAGAAATACCAAAAAAATGATAATGATGAGTTAAGGAAAGCTAATAAATAATAATGATGGCTAAAAAGAGCTATTCAGTCATTAGAAATTGAGCTAGAAAGAATTCCAGCACTAAAACTTCAGGCTGTAAGAAATGTGATTTTGGAAATGTGTTTTTAATGTATCACGGTTTAAACGGCATTTATAAAGGTGGATATTTAAATGATGCAGTAAATATCCATTCATTAGAACCCCTGAGCTGCTCCAGTCCTCATCTTTACCTGAAACCTTCAAGGACACTCCACTGACATGGGCATTTTGAGCTGCATGGCTTTAGGCCAGATATCCTACATCTGACATTTTTTCCCCTCTGTTTGTGCAAATTAAAAATGACATCTTATTCCATTTCTCTGTCTATCTCTGTCTCTCTTCCGCCCTCTCTCTCTCTCTCCCCCTCTGAGTTTTCAAGTGTGCAATTGTCAAAATATGACCACAAAAGCAGTGGATTTGTTTTCCCTGCTGGCTATGTGTGGGAAAAAACTTCCCTTCTTGAGCCATAAAAGAGTTTCTCCTTCTTTCTCTATTCATCCTGACAAGACATTAAAGTGCATTCAAGGCCATTTGCTCTGTGATGTACACATTCCTTTAGAAAGTGATATCAGCCACATTTAATACTGCATGCTGCTTTATTTATTTCAGCAAAACACTTTTAAATATAACAATATGTTCTACATGTATTCCAAAATTATATACTCTTACTGTGGGTCAGAATTTAATTAGAATTTGTGTAGAATATATTTTGTATTAAACCAGAGTTAGGTTGTAGGTATGGCAAGGTTTAAATAATTATATGCAAAAAAAAATGTATTTATGTTTTCTTTATATTTAAAATTTCATAATTAGAAACAAAGCATATTTATATTATATATTTTAATATCTGTTTATTTAAAATGCTATTTTTATCAGGGTTTTATTTTTTAACAAATTTTATAAATGTTCTATACTGTGTTAAACAGTGCATTTGATGAGGGGTTGGCTACACATCATGTTTTAATCATTATTCATACAGAGTGTCCCGAAGTGTCCCTGCTTTCACATCTACACTGTTTAAATATTTTTCCGCGTTTATTTAAAACCGGTTGTGTTAAAAGTAACAAAGTGAGTTTTTAATTATTAAATTAAATTAAACATTTAATTTTACAGGGGCGGCACGGTGGCTGAGTGCTTAGCACTGTCGCCTCACAGCGAGAAGGTCCTGGGTTCGAGCCCTGGGTTCGGCACGGGTGCCTTTCTGTGTGGAGT
>JAQMCW010000005.1:24246752-24272492 GCA_030068335.1 Chrysichthys cranchii
CTACGTTTTTGTAGATTTCAGAGAGCGGTTGTTACAATGGAGAGAATTGTGTGTCAGCGTTTGCTTATTTTCAGTCAGTCTTTAAGCGCCGGTCTCTTTTAAACGCCGGGCCGTCCAAAAATTTTTTTGAATAAACGCCCGGGCAACTATTAGAAGATTTACGGTATTCCAATATCAATATGTCCCAATATTGGATCTGTATATCTCAATATCATGATATCTCATGTAATTAATTTAGTATTTATCATTAACAGAACCCTTATACATCTACATATTTTCTCATCTGCTGCATCATATTTTTGTGGATTTTGCTCACAATATTCAGATTAATTTGTTTGTACATCATATTCCCACTGGTTCTGGACCTTGAATTTTGACAGAATATAAAAAAGAAAAAAAAAATCATTCATGCTTCATATGGAAATAATATTTTGCTAAATCTTTATCTTTTATAGCACAACATTAACAGCCCAATTGTTTCAGATCTTTTTATCACTGTATGTCTTCATACTGGTATTCCCTACACTGAAAAAAGAAACTTTCAACTTGCTGTTACTACTCTCAACTGAGAATACATTTAATTTACTGTAGATAACTAACACCAACACGCTCAGCTGACTCGTACCTTGAGGAAGTCTTTGAAATCTGGCTCCTGGTCAGTCTTCTGTTGCAGCAATGCAGCACCATTTAGCTGGCAGCTGCAGAAGCGAATGTAGGCCTGCATATGCGAGAGCTCAGTGGCTAGGATGTCACCTATCATCTGCACTGGCATCTTTTCTCCTCCTGTTTTCTTCCTCGCTCTGAGGGATCTGATCCACACAGAAACAAAGTAAAGCCAATGCTAAGGATAACTAGCAATTAAAAAAAGTTAATGAAGAACCTCAAGTCATAGTGATTCAGTGCATCCAACAGCTTAAAAATTATGTTAAATCTAAAACCGTTAGGGGGCAGCACTGAGCACCATCCGTTACACATACTTGAGCAGCTTGGTGTTGGACATGATGAGCTCTTTCCAGTTCAGAAAAATCATGTTCATCTCAGCTTCTGTTAACCGACCTGACTCAGACATTGGCTTGTGGAACACCTAAAAGAAATTCAAAACACCTCACCTAGTTATTATTTTAGCATGCCTTACCTTGTTTACAGTGATCCCCATATAAAAAACTTTTTTTTCCTTTTTTTTTTTTTTTTACAGTTTAAGCCTGAAAATCCCCTCCCACATGCTTTAAACACATTTAAACTTATTAAAACACATTGCAAACGTATTTGATGTGTATTTAGATGCTGCCCGCTGTTCTATCCGAGCCAATCAGAGCCCAACAGAAAGAAAAGCACACGCTAATTGGTTGAGTTGCCTTCTTCAGCCAATAATGTGCCTTGTAAGAAAACATCTGATTATTTCAGCTTCCCCAAGTAACGTTTTTCATCTTGTGATACGCGAGACTCTTTGTCTATGCCTATAGCAGTATACTTTATGATTTAATATATTGCTTAAATATTCATTATTTTATATACATATTAAATTGTTTACTGCATTTATATATGTTATAATTAATACATTATTATACTGTTATTAATATTTTAGCACAGACTATAGATTGCTATAAACCACAGATTTCCACGCTAGAAAACTTGATATGTTCTACAAAAAAATCCGCGATATAGCGGGACCGCGAAAGGTGAACCGCGATATATATTGGGGGATCACTGTATAGATTAACCAATAAGCACCATTTTCCCCCTGAAACATCCTACTGGGCAAATCAAATATTTCACTGGCAATTACAAAACAATACCTTAATTAAAACTTAATTAATGTATATGTTTGAGATATCAAATTAATTTTAAAGTGACTATCTACAGACGTCCATAAATAATAATATAAAAAAATTGACATTAAAAAAAGGTATTATTTTAGCTGGCTACCATAGTATAATGCCTGGCCACACACACCAACATATCATATTTCACCTTAAGCTTTGATTACAGTGTGTTGCATTGTTTCGACAACCTTATTCAGCATCACCACACTTATTTCTGACCAGAATCATATTAATTTTTGGCAAGGTCTCATACTGATGTTGAGAGACATCCCAAAAACATTCAATGGGGTTAAGGTGAGAACTCATGGTGGTCAGTTCATCAATGAAACTGATTCCTCAAGGACCCAGAACCAGACTTTCACAATTTGAGCCTTGTGAATCCTGGCATTGTCATCCTGCTATATGACCATTCAGTACATTCAGGTACTCCGCTGACTTAATTTTATTGCCAAATGTCTTTACTAAGCCTAGACCTGACCAAGTGAAGCAACCCCATATCATAACACTGCCTCCAGTGTCTTGTACAGTGGCCACTATACATGATGGGTGCATCACTTCATTCGCTTCCCTTCTTACCCTGATGTGTCCATTGCTCTGGAATAGGGTAATTTGAACTTGCCAGATTACATGACATTTTGTCATTGCCTCAGTTTGCTAAGATGCAGAAAGATTGGACTCTGGAGCATTTTTCTAATTAGCCTCAAAACCAAGTGGTTTTCTCATAGCCACAGTGTGTTGTTTAGTCCCAATCCTGTGAGTTCTCCTTTCATTGTGCATTAGCAAATGCAGCTACATACAACAGGTGAAAGTAAGAGCAAGTACTATTGTCGATTATTTCCGATTCAACTTCACGACGTGATTAAATGATCTCAGATTATGGTCAGTCAAGATTTTATTCCAAACACATTTCTTTTGTAAAGTTGATGGTTCACCACTGTCGTTCCAGGTTTTAATAATGCACTGGACAGTTCTTAACTCAATTCCAGTCATTTCAGCAATCTCCTTAGTTGTTTTCTTTGCTTGATACAGGCCAAAAAATGTGATTCTCCTAAAACACAGTAACATCTTTTTCTTGACCATGTGATAGAAATGCCGACATGGTTGTTTAAGAAATGAGAAGCTACTCACTGCATCAGTTAGGGTTAAAAGAATTGTTAACCACTGAAACATATGCAGTAATAATTATCCAATCAATCAAAGGCTCTTAAGCCTTTGCTTATTTAAATACAAAAGGCTTTTTTTTTCTTGGCCAGGCAGTGCATAAAGTTAAACAGTGAATACAAAGTCAAAGTAGATTTTCATCTTTAAATTGAGGGTATTTGTGGCCAAATCAACAATTTGGTATGTTCTGTGATTTTAAAAAAGAGAGAGAGGGAGGAATTCTTTCCCTGTTAAGAAAAACCCCTTCACAACAGTTGTCCAGCTCAAGAACACCTTCCAGGAGGTAGGTATACCAGTATCAAGCAACAATCAAGAAAATCCTTCATGAGAATAAAAAAAGAGGATTTACCACAATATGTAAAATACTGGTAAGCCTCAAAATCAGGAAAACAAGATTAGAGTTTGGCAAAAACTAAAAGAAGCATGTACCATTCTGCAACAACATCCTTTGGACAGATAAGACAATGATCAACTTATACCAGAATGATTTGAAGAGAAGAGTATAGAGAATGAAAATGATCAGATGCGTACCACCTCATCTTATGGCATGGAACTGGTTTCTCTGTATTTATTGATGATGAAGCAGAATGAATTCTGAGGTGTAGCAGGCTACATTCTCTGCTCAGATTCACCCAAATGCTTCAAAATTCATCGGACGGCATTTCATTGTGCAGATGGACAGTGGCCCAAAACATACTTTGAACACAACCCAAGACGTTTTAAAGGCAATGGAGTGGTATGTTCTCCAATGGCCATGACAGTCACCTATATAAAAACACTATTCACCTAACTTCAACATAAAATTAAAGCCAATTTAAATGAAACTAAAATATACTGTGGTAGACAGCTGAAATAATTATTCTGTCAATGTCCAAATATTTATGGATTCAACTGTACCACTGTGGAGATATACCTCCAGAACCAGCTGAAGATCCTCCATATATCTTTCCTCTGTCTCAATCAGCTCATGGATGTAGCCTTGTCGTTTCTTCTCCTGTAGGCTCATGGAGTCTAGACTCGTCAGGTCAGCACACCCTGCAATGACAATGAAACATGGTTAAGATACCTCACTCAGCCTCAAAAAAGGGGCTGAAAAATACTTGGGCTATCCTAGACCCACACAGCAGGTACCTTTCATATCCTCCCAGGGCAAAAACAGTATCCGTGTTGCAAATCACACTCAAAAGCAAACAGAGCAATCACAGAGGGATTGAAAGGAAGGCACTCAAAAATGCTCACATGAAGCCTTACCTGGTGTGGGCCCCAAATCTGATGGTCCTGAAGCCCCTGTAAGGCTGAGTCTTTCAGGGTGCCTTCATCCACACAACACCGACTTAAAAAGAGCAGTTTTACCTGCCATATGGGCAATCAGTAGCTCTGTTCTTCATAGCTACTCAGCTAGACCATTCATATACACAGACACCTCAAAAGTAAACAGAAGCCATCATTTTGGAAAAACAAAATTTCTAGAAACTTCCTTCTAGCTGCTCTACCATAGTAACCAAGTTGATGATACCTCACAGAAGTACTCCGACTCACTTCAGCAGCCTTACAACGGGGATTTTTTTCGACAATCCACTTGACAGTCTGAAGAAACCTGTCAGACGGCCCAGGTCGAGCTGAGCAGGATGCTGTTGATTCCTTTCCTTTTGAATTGTACAACCACTCTGTTGACTGTGGCAAGAGGAATCCCAAGGTTTTGTGCAATCATATGCTGGCTAAGTCCACCCTCAGACTGACCCACAAAATGCCATCTCTGAAAATCAGACATCTCTTTTGCTTCTGGTGTTCACAGCATGGCTAGCTGCTATAAACAATTAATATACTGTAATCTGAAATGAAATAATAATAATAATAATAATAACAACGTTTGAAGCACCCGGTGGTGTCTATATAGATAAACGGTAATGGGGGTGTCCATTTACTTTTGAGATCTCTGTGTACGTGCATATCTGACATTATAGCCAAATTGGTTTCGACTAATTTGAAAAGACATGTTTTGTAACCTTAAACCTGCTTTATTAGTACGCAAGTGCTTTATTGGTGATATTAGTCAACATAGTTGATTATCAGTAATAATAAAATCAGCATAATTAGTAATAGTTAATCAAAGGAAAACTCATCAGTAATTACTTTATATTATTATTATTATTTGACATGATTGACAGAATTATAGTTCAGAAAAATGTTTGAAAGTCTACATTAATGCATGTTTCATTAGAACATTCACAGAATATATTTTTTATTTTATTTTAAATACTGACCTGCTTATAAATCAGTAAGCATTTTAAAAAGGATCTATAGAAAAGACAATTTTTTCAAATTTACATTTGAGTTACAGAAAGGATGTACTGAACTAATTTATATAAGAAAACATTAAAGGGACAACAAACTGAACAGGTAGATTTTTTTCAAAGAATTTTAATGTCTAGACTTCTTTAATCAAATAAATATGTTACATAACATCTCAAATGTGCAGCATTCTCTACACACTCCACACCATAAATGATTGCATAGCTTCACTAATGATATTGACAACCATTCATTCAAATGTGACTAGGGCACAAAAAGCATGGCATTAAATGCAATATTTGGGCAATATAACTCAGAATGTATAGTGCTTGTAATAGCAGCATATTAGGTATATTGCATTTGAGTAATTCAAAGTAGATTATATACTTTTATTGTGTTAATATTGGTTTCCCATCAAACATGTAACATTTGTTGTTTTAGCTGACATGCAAGTAGTACAACCTTAAACCAAACTGAATTCAACACCGTCAATATATATTTTAGATATATTTTAGTGTAGCATTGGTTGTGCCAAAGTAGCCTATAATACTCTTCCAATACAGTATAGTAACCTTTGTTCAAAATGAGTAAACAATGCCAAAAATCTATGAAAGAGGCAAGGAAGGAATGCCACTGAAAGACCCACACCCCCACTCCCCCTGCATAAAAACCTAAAAACCACTGATGTACATCATTAAGAGCAATTTGATACAGAAAATATAAATACCTAATTTAAGTTTTTGGTTTTAGCCATTATAAATGCTTCTATAAAGCATCTGCAGATTAACTGAGCCTGATATCCATATCACAGCAAGCATAAAAATCACAACTCTTCTTACTCACGACATTGTGATGGTGGACAAACTGCCCAAACTTGCTCCAGCTCATCACAAAATATGAAAAGAATGAATACTCAACTCTTTCAAGAGCACCTGAACACTGAAGCAAAAACACTCTAGTCACTCAATGCACATTTTGCTGATCCTCATTTAGATTTACCTCCTTTGGTTAACACGTTTATCCAAAATGACTTACAACTGAGACAGTATACAACTGAACAGTTTAAGGTTAAGGCCTTGCTCAAGGACCCAACAGTGGCAGCTTGGTGATACTTGGATATGAACTTACGAACTTCTGATCAGTACTTCTGATCAGTGCCCTAACCACAGAGCCACATATATATGATCTTTTTGTGGATATATTATACAGAAGATTTCCCTTGTGCCATGTAACCTTTTAACTCAAACTGTAACTCAGTGCCAGCTGTGCTGACCAGTTGAGAACAGCAGGCAGAATTACATATAATCGCTTTCTAATTAACATTCTTTTTCTTCGTTGTAGGCCTATTTATTTAATATTTTCTGCATATTTTTAAGTGACAACTCATAGCAGCTTACTCTGAAGTTAAAATTCAGAGTTTGTATTTAGTTGTCTGTTCTGTATTGTTTTTATTTCTTCCTGTTCTTTCTACAACTACTTTGCACTTGCTTCTGTTACCTGCTACTGCTCTCAGCCAAGATACTCTGACTGTATTCCCTTAAGAGGACATCACTAATAAATATAATTCACACAACGCATCAAAATCTCCATCAGGCAGGAGTTAACATCAATTGTGTTACTGTGTACCACCACTGACTTAGGCCAAATAAAACGTAAAAGTAGTAGTTACTTCAGATAGGAAGGTTAGGGTAAGATCTGTGTGGTGGTAAGGGATGTAGAGTTAGTAAATGGTTATAGTTTATGATAAAGGGTCTCTCATTCCCTGTGAGGGGAGACAGTGGGTCTCTCAAAGATGAAGAGAAGGAGAGGTGTTACCACCCTACAGAAACAGAAAAGAGAAGCCAAAGTAAAAGCAACTCTGAGAAACTAGATACAAAGAAAATGAGAAAAGAAAATGAATGTCAGTTGTTAGGTCTTTCCCCTTGCTGTGGATTTTGCTTAATGTTTTGAAATACATAATCCAAATACCTTAAACTTAAAAATCAATGTTTAGACAATGTAGCTAGCAGCAGTACCACAAAGAGATGACACCTTGCTCAAAATCCCCAAGTACAGTTACACTTCATTCAACATACACAACACCTTTTTCATGTGGAAAGTTTTTTGTCTTACATAACATCCCTCTAACCACAAAATATGAGAAAGCAACTAAACAAATAACTAATAATAAATCAAATAAACAAATAATCTTTAGCTAATGATTTCTAATCAATTTGTTCATCATGTAATGCGTCAAGTAATACAACTGCATTGCCAGCCTTTAAAACATTGGTATGAAAAGAAACTGCTCCAACTACTTACACTGCTGGCTAGGGTCAGATTCAGAGGTGGTCATTTTCACATAGTTGGTGGGGATAAGGCCTGTGACACCATTGATTTCTCCTTTCCACCAGTCAGGGTCACTCTTATCCAGCACATTGATGATTTGATTCCTGGAGAAGCTGAGCTCGTCCTGGTTTGCGGCCGTGTAGTCGTACAAGGCAATAACCTGACCAACTGAGAGCAGGTGGACGGAATCGTGTGAGGAAAGTTACAAATATGGGTTAGAGAAACACAGGGAAATCTGGAAACAGAGAAGAAATGCTAGGGAAACTGATAAAGCCTCATTTACCTGCTACAATTGCAGGTGTGGACTTGCCACTGTTTGAGCCCAGCTGTTTTACATGAGAAGACGGAAACCAGCCCTTCTGTCGCTTCTTACCCCTGGCCTGAAACATGTTCAGCATGGTGCAATTTTAAAAAAAAAAGCATGCGAACACATGATCAACCTGATTATCCTTGACAAGTGACAACTGCCTTAATTATTTATTTAAAAATTGGAATGTGAGTAACATATAAAAGGAAAACAAGTGCATTTATAGTGAAAAATAATGAAATATCCATTAATGAAATACACAGCATTGGCAGTCTAGAAGAATTAGTACAATTCATAAAAGGTTTACTTAAGATATACAGAGACCCTGTGTCAGTTAAATATACATTACTATTACATGCATTTTAAAAACATGCACTGAGCTTCCTGTATTTCTAATGGTCTCCTTAAACTAGTCCAGCCGTGCTGTGAGTGATTGCTTTGTAATTATGAGGAAGTGCTATATTTCTTCAGACCATATGCTGGAACTGAACTATCTACAGCTTTAAATGTCATTTAAATTCATTCATGTAATGGGATTTCATTCAATACAGAACTGTACGTAGTGTAGCTTTATATACAGTGTCTTCTGTAAAACTGGTATAAATGTGCTTTTTTCTGTTTTTCCTGTTAAGGACATAGACTGCTGTATTCTGAACTAGATAAATGGGCAGCCAGCCAGCAACATGATGCAAAAATCCAACCTAGAGGTGTCCTCAGCACCATGGAGAGTTACTATGGATTATTCTGGGTAATTATAAAATGATAATATTTTTCTAGACACTCTGCCCATGGAAAGCTTGGTATAAGAGATAGGTTTCTGCACAATGGACTACCAAAATATTAGATTAATTCTTCATGGGTCTTATACTTTTACTGTAGTTTCAGGTGTATCCTTTCACTTGCCTCAGTCACTGGGCCTAAAATGTAAATATTGCCAAACAGCTATACAAGTGTCCTCCATCAACGTTGTTTCAAGGATAGCATCATTTCCACAGTTGCTGGGTTTATTTCTTGAATTTGCCTGTTGTGCCTCAGATAAATCAACAGTAAATTTCTAAAATTATTTTAGGATTTAATTTTTCTTCATAACCATAACGTTTATGAAGGTACTATACCTAAAAAACCAGAGAGATTTGTTGATTAAAATTTTTCTTCGTAATTTTTAAGATTTGCCAGCTAAACAAACAAAACAAGGCCGCATAAGGAATTTAAAAAAATGTTTCATCTATAAAACATCTATTTAAATTTTTTTTTAAAAAAAGCAGCTCGTCACTCAAAGTCTAATAAATAAACAGGATGCTGTAATTACCAGTGTGAGTGTTTTTAAAACTGCATTCCTCAGAATAACGGTTATACCATAGTAGATTTTAGGTGAAATTTTCATGCTTTTGGCATATATTGCCAACATCCTGACCTGCAGTTCTCCTAGCCACCAGCCAGAGTGGTTTTTACTGAGGATGACGACGAGCTGGCCGGGAGACAGATTCAGTTGTCCGGTCCCTGAGGCTGTATATGAACTGGTCACTTGAGTTACCTCTGAAAGATAAAAAAAAAAAAAGGCAACTCCATTCACTACACTTAGGAATTAAAAGAACTTCAGAGACCAGGTAATATATTCCTGATTTTTTTTTAATTAGTAGTAACAATAAGGCTTTAACCACTGATTTACTCAAGTTACATAAATGAGATGGAATTTACCTGGCTTTTTCCCAAGTGCACCAGGTTTGAGCATTGAATTCTATAAAGAAACAACACAGTGTTAAAAGAGAAGAAAAAAGAAGTTGTAATATCTCTTAAAATTACACAGATTAAGTTACATCAGCTTCTTTGGGTTTAACATAGTTGGAGGGAAAGTGTCCAGAGCGGTCTCCTGTGCTGCCTGTCCACCACTCTCCTCCTCTCTGTGACACGAGGATGGTGTCTCCCTCAGTGAAGGCTAAGTCTCCTGGTTCAGGACTTTCATAGGTATAAAGAGCCACATATTCTAAAAAATGAATAAATAAATTTAAAAAGCATAAACTCACATATGGGTGTGAACACACGAAGATATAGATACAAGTACCGGTACATACAGTACACACAAACTCACTAATTTGGGTAGAGGGCATGTACTAAGCCAAGACCAAAGATAGACGTAGATTATTTTCAGAGCTTTGCAAAAGTATAACAGTTGTACAAGAAGGAAAATATTTATACAGTTCAACTTTCAACACACCTTCTTATTCAATGGCTTTTCTTTATTTTTATTACTTAAACACTTAGGCACTCAGCTGAGTGATTCTTGACATAATAATATGGTTCACTACAATTGTTGAATAAAGCTACTTGCTGTATAACAAAAGTACCTTGACATGACAACACACCTGATGATCAAGTGAATTAAGAAGACAATTACTCTAATAAACTTTTGATAAAGCACGTTAACTGAATCATGCCAGGTGACTACCACATGAAGCTTTTTTAAAATAAAGCCAATTGTCAAGGAATATGCTGGCTACACTGAGGAATCTAGAATGTAAAAACAAAAAAAAAATCATTTTTAAACAGTTTTTTGTTTAAATCACGATTCCTTATAGATTCAATTTGTTATTTCATAGTTTTGATGTCTACAGTATTGTTCTACCATGTAGAAAACACTCAAAATAAAGAAAAACCCATGAATGAGTAGGTGTGCCCAAAATTTTCTGTTTTCATTCCCTGTCTTGGGTCTATCAGTGTTCTCACACTGGCCACAAACAAACGATTACAAAACTAAATATTTCCCTTCATGAAAACACGTCATGTTATGAAACACAAAGTTATGTCTTGTGGTCTGCAGAGAAGGGTAGTGTTCATACAACACTCAAGACCTTTTTAAGCACCAAAATTTGATTTCCAAGGACTTCACAGGAGACATGCAATTCACACTGCTTTTATATTGGATGAATGGCACCTCTTAAAAATCTATAAAACATACGAAACAACACTCAAGAGAGCTGAAGGTGAGTGAAATGTAACTGAAGTTTACAGAAAGTGTGTGTAAGGCTTTATAAATGTTAGTACTCCAATATTATGCATATACACCCTATAGTGTACATTTTAGGACAAAGCGGTCAAACTCAAATTCTGCCAAAAGAGCCAAAACAGCATTTTTGAGCCTTTGAGGAAGATTTTTTAAATGTACTATTAAAAACACAGATATAGATTGTGTTGTCATTAAAATTTGTTGTGTATTTTATGTGCACACAGGACACATAACATTTTGAAATAAAGATGCTGATTTTCTTAGCACTCTAGGCCTTAAATGTCAAAAATCTGAATTCAAGCACTTTTAAGCACTTTCGAGGACCTGTGCAAACCTATCTGCCCTCATTATAGAGTGCTGTTTTCTCAGTTGCGCTTTGCCATTTTCCCCAATAAGCATTTTTAATCTGAACGAAATGACATACCACAGTGTGTCAAAATAAATCCAATCAATAACGAAATGTTTTGACAACGATTTTCTATTATAGATTTATTATTATTAGCTGTTGTAGCCCTAATTTTATATAACATTTTTCTTACCCTCAAGGGAAGAGGCATCTGCTGCTGCTGATTCAAATCCCTCAGTGGAACTGTACCAAAAAACCAAAAAGAACCCATTAAGAAAAAGTGGGAAAAAATGTATTTATTAAAAATAAAATAAATCATTTACATTAAACTTATTACTTAAATTATTTTATTTACCCACTGCTCATTTAGATTATTGTTCTTTCCTAGGTAATTTTCTCTGCACCCCTCTCAAACTAAATAAATATTATCCTTGTAAATAAAACACCCTCCATGAGTCTACTGTAAAAATTTGAGATGTAAGAATGTCTAATGTAAGAATTTGATTTTAATTTTAATTTACTCTGCAGGTAAGTCGCTGCTGTTGAGGACTGTAACATAAGTTTTAGGAAACCAGCCCTGTACTCCATTCAGTTCCCCCAGCCACCAGTTCTCCTCCTGCTCCAGAACCGTGATCACATCATCCTTGGAGAAATTGAGGTGGTTGTCAGTTTTAGCTGTCCAGGAACACAAAGCTTTAACCTGCAGTTTCCCCACCACCTTTAAAGGAAAAAAAATCGGATACATTTGTTACAGAGACACAGAGAAAACAGTCAAATGGGTGTTCAATATTTATGCAAATTAAACGCACCTGATGGCGCTCAGTGGACGTGCTGCCCATGGCCTGAGTGCGGGTGAAGGCAGAGCTCTGGTCTGAACCCCTGTGAACAGAAGCTTCTGTAAGATTGCTGGAAATAAGCAGCATTTCTAGAACTAGAGCGTTCACCACCCCTTTATCTATATCGAGAAATCGGTTACAAAAATGTATGAATTGCACATATAAAAACACTAAATGGCCACTTTGATAAGAATACTTGTACACTAAAGGTTGTGTTATATGGACTCATCTCGGTATTTTTAGGCTGAATGCTGATCGATGACATCTCTGCATTTTCTACAAAGTGAGTAAATTTTCAGTAGTAATTTAAAGCCACGTGTGTGATGACATAAAACCTGCCTCTGAATGCTCCTTCAGTTGTTTTCACCAGCAAAAACAGACTGATTAAGAAGTAAATAAAACAAAAAACGACAGGCCTACATTGAAAATGTACAGCTGCACAATATACAAAAAATATTTCTTGTAGCGTAGTTGAGACTGGGCAACTGGTATCTTGGGGCAATGGGTTTTAGCAGCTTTTTAAAGCCTTCTTATTTCACTGTTATTCAGCCAAAAAGAGAACTAAAAGGAATCATAAGGTTCTGATAAAAGAAAAAACAAACTTGTGAAGTCCATGCCAGCTCGAGTGCACACATATAAAAGCGAACATACAAAATACTAAGAAACTCTGAAATTCACTCAAGTTGTTGTCAATAGGACATAAAGCATCATCAGATTTTCACACAAGCCCTAAAAGTAGATGAAGGAAACCCACTTAAACAAAAAGCAGTACTTGGTCATTATTTATTGAGGAAAATGAAAATGATACAATTCTGAGTGGCAGAAATATGTGAACGTAAGCTGCTACTTTGATGGTGAAACTAGTCAGTTGTTTTCAGTCAATGGGATGGCAATCAGGTGTTGACTAGCTCTCTACCCTATTTAAGAACAGGGATCTATCAAAGTTTGATCTTCACAAGTCTGTGGAAGTGTATCATGGCACGAATAAAGGAGCGTTCCGAGTTGTTTATGCTTATTAGGTTGAAAAAGGTTACAAATGTATGCAATAGTCCACAAGGTCTCAAAGGAACCCAGAGAAATTTCTATGCAACTAAAGGCCTCTCTCCCACTGTCTAATCCCCATCGGGAGAACAGTGAACAATAATGGTGTGCATGGCAGTGTTACAAGAAGAAAGCCACTGTTCTCCAAAACTAGACTGCCCTTCTACAGTTTGCTACAGATCACTTGAACAAGCCAAAAGTTCACAAAAAAAAACTTAAAGACAAAGAAGACCAAAATAGAACATTTGTCCATCTGTGAAACATGAAGGTGGCAGGATCATGGTGTGCATCTGTGTTGCTGCACCTGGGCCAGGACAGCTTGGTATCATTGATGGAACAATGAATTCTGAACTATACCAGTGAATTCAAAAGGTAAACATCAGGACATCTGTCTGTGAATTGAATCTAAAGAGAAAGTGGATCATAAAGACCACACATACCTAAGCACACAAGTCATTCTTTCAAAGAATGGTTAAAGAAGAATAAAATTCATGTTTCGGAATGGCCAAGTCAAAGTCCTGACCTTAATCCAATAGAAATGTTGTGTGAGCAGTTCATGTGAAGAAACCCATCAACATCTCAGAGCTGTTGTGTACAGAGGAATGGGATAAATTTCCTCCATGATGATAGGCAAGACTGCAATAACATTTAATTACTGCTGCACAAGAAGGTTGGAATGGAAAGGTTCATGTACTTTTGTCACTCACAGATATATAATATTGGATAATTTTCCTTAATAAATAAACAACCAATTATAATATCTTTGTCTCATTTGTTTACTTGGGTTCTCTTTATACACTTTTAGGACTTTCATGAAAATCTGATAATGCTTTAGGTCATATTCATGCAGAAACACTGAAAATTCAACAGGATCTAGAATAGTGAATACAATTATAGAGTCTACCGAGAGGTCGACAGCAAGGCCTGTGGTTTAAGAGCTGGTTTACTTGATGCCTCTGACTTGTGCTGTTTTTCGACATAGCTTTCAGGGAAATAGCCCATTTTCCCCTGAAAACTTCCATAAAGCCAGCCCTCTTCTCGTTCAATTGTCTCATCCACCTATTAAAACAGCACAAGTTTGCAGTGATCACAAAGATCCTACTTCTTACACTGTCAAAGTGACAGCATGAAAGAGCAAATTATATTATAAAAGCACTGAACTATGACACTAAATATCCAAGTGAAGATGATAAACCTTCCATGGAGTCACTACATAAAACATGTAATGTACTGAGGTAATACCTCAATTGTATCACCCGTCTCAAAAGAGAGTTCCTCCTCATTCCTCGCGGAGAAGGGGTAGATTGCTTTAAATTTGGTCAGAGCTGCTGATTTCCTGTGTGACTTGCCCAGGGGCTGTCTATTACCTGAAAGGAAAGAAAATATTCCCTCTGAATATGAGAGAGACACACATATGTAAAGCTGCTTTGCGACAATGTTCTGTTGTTAAAAGCGCTATACAAATAAAATTGAATTGAATTGAATTGAATTGAACATACCCAGATGCAGAACTGGGAACTGACAATAAGTGTGTGTTTAAAAAGTTAATGAAAGGATGCCAATAAAAGCATAGAGACTCATGTTGAAGTTGGGGATACACGCTTTAGTGACCAATGTTTAGATGTTTCTTTACCTTTCCTCTCCTCCAGTCCTCTGAGAAGTGCAGCAACAATGTCTGATTTTGAATTATTTTGCTTTTCGTCTTTCAGCCTTGCAGCAGAAGCAGCCTGTTCTTCTTGTTGTTTTCTCCTCCGTTCTTCATCTTGTTTTTTTCTTTCCTCATCTCGTCTCCTCCGGTCTTCCTCCTCCTTCCGCTTCCTCTCCTCCTCTTTTCTCTTCCGCTCCTCCGCATCCCTGATGGCTGCCTCCTGTGCTCGCTGTCGCCTCCTCTCCTCTTCCTCTCGTTCCTTCCTTCTCTCCTCTTCTCGCCGCTCCTCCTCTGCCTTCTTACGCTCCTCACACTTCCTCTCTTCGTCCTGTCTCCTCTTCTCTTCTTTCAGCCTCTCCTCCTCCTGCCGCCGTCTTTCATCCTCCTGTCTCCGCCTCTCCTCTTCCAGCTTCCTCCTTTCCTCCTCCAGTTTTCGCCGTTCTTCCTCCAATTTCCTCCTCTCCTCTTCTCGCTTCTTGCGATCCCCCTCCTCACGTCTCCTCCTCTCCTGCTCTCTCCTCTCATCCTCCTCCCGCCTTTTCCTTTCCTCCTCTTCCCTCCGCTTTCTCTCCTCCTCCTCCTGTGCCCTGCGCTCCCTTTCTGCTTGTTCTTTGGCAGCCTGCAGACGAGCCTGCCTCTCTCTCTCCTCCTCTTCTCGGAGTTTAGCTTCTCGCTCTTCCTGGAGCTTCCTCTGTCTTTCCTCCTCATCACGCCGCAGTTTCTCCTGCCACTGGCGGTCCTTCTCCTGCTTGATGCGCCTGTAAAATAAATTCAGGTTTCAAAGTTTTTCTTCAAAGTTTTAGACTAGGTGTACATAAACCTTTGGGCTTTAAAGCTTCGTCTTTAAAGAAACAAACAATGCAGACTGCAACACAACTGTGTGTATACATTAGTCACTCACCGTTGTTCCTCCTCCTCCTTTCTCTTCTTCTCCAGTTCTTGCTCTTTGCGTCTCTGGAGCGCACTGATTTTGTCTTCTTTGAGACTACGCAATTTGTCCAGTGTAGTCTGCTGATCTCTCTGGCTCTCTCTGAGGTCCTAGAACACAAAGCTGATGTTCACACAGTGTCCAGACACTCACTTTGTAAATTGTTCTATAAACATACATACATACAGGACTGAACAATACAGACCAGAAATAAGCATTTTATACCCTTTTGATGAACTCATTTACAGAATGTACCTAAAAAGGAATTAACTAAAATATTCTCAAATAGCAAATCAATTGGCACATAAAACTTTGACTAAAACTTTATGTTCTTAGTTACTGACAAACTGAAGATTAACAGAATTGAACTGAACTAAACAGAGTGGATGCTTAGGTTGGAAACTGAGAAAGATGACACGTACAGTTTTTTTGTATCAAAATCACAAATTAATAAATTCTCAGTAGAAACATCCAAGCACTATTCTCTCTTAAATGCCATCACTTGGCATGTTTATTCAGACAGAGTTTGAAGACCTAGTCCACACCATCACAGGTCATTCTGAAAAATCTTTTTGTGTGTTTTGGCCACATTATCTTCCAAAGGTTTCCTGTGGACAGCATGCTGCACATGCACACTAGGTGTCTCTCCAATGACCTATAAATCATTTTCACCATTTTTGCTTTCGTGCACACTCGTGTCATTAGGATGCTACAGTAAGCACTAAAAAGCATTTAAAAGCACTACTATTAAAGAGTTGAACACTAATAAATTAATCGAAATGTTGAATTTCAGGCCTCTATGCCCAAGAAAGCCAATGAATACCAAAATATTTTAAGCCAGGGGTTTGTAACTCCACCTGTGTGTATAAACAACACTGTAGCATGCAGCATCTGAACGTGAGACAGGAGGAATAACGACACTAAGAGCACCACACCAATCCACATCAAATAAAGAGAAAGGGAAAGACAGAGAGACAACCTTCAGGAGGAAGAAGAGGTTATGAAGACAGCTCAGTAAAGAGAACAGGCCCTTAAGCATACAGTCATCCATTTCTTCAAACTGCAGCAAAAGCCAAGTAGAGACAGACAGGAAGGCAGACAAACACACAGACAGACAAGCTCTACATCTAGTTAGACACAGGGACAAAAGCAAAGCAAGTTATTAGGACTGGCAGCTACATTTTCAAAAATAAGAAATAAGGGAAGCATAGTGGAAAAGGTAAATGTTAAGTGTAGTACAAAAACTACTGAAACAGGTGTGAACTGCTCTGCAGCAACCTTATTCGATAAACGTACAAAATCTACATTACTACTAGCTTGTCTAAATGTGATTTGATTTGAAAGACAAATTCACATGGCATGAAGAGTTTACCTGTATGTCCTTTTTATATTGATCCATATCACTCAGTTTTGCTGCCATCTCTTTCTCTAAAGTATCAAGCTGTTCTTTCAGCTTTCTACAGCTGAGGTCTTTATCTGTAACATTCTTCTGTAAACTCGTCATTGACAAAGCTATAAAGGGGGAAAAACACTAAGTCATAAAATCAGACTACAGGCATCAGGTAAGAATATCTTTCCTGAGGCAACACAGCATACTAAGTAATTCATACAATATACAGGTGTTGTCAGGAGTGCATTTCAAAGGGTCTTAAAGACATAATGCTTCAGATACACTTTATTCGTCTTCTGGAAATACGTTTGAATTTTTTCTTTTTTTGTAGAGCCTTTGCAGAAATACAATGATGATAAAGTTGAGCTTTTGTAAGTAAGTAGAAAATAAAGCATGTCTTACCTGGAATGTTGTTCAGATTCAAATTTCGAAGCATCTCATTCAGCTTGTGCTGCTCTGGAGTCAACTGTGCCAGTTTCCTTTCTAACTCCTGAAAACACAAACACACACAAACACACACACACACACACACACACACACACACACACACACACGCTAGCTCATTTTGTGTTAACGGTTTCTTTTGGCTTTCAAGAGAAACAATCCTCTAAAGTTATTTCTAACAAACATGCCAAAAATGGCACAAAAAAAAAGGAGCACACAGTAGGTTAAAGTCAGGTCTGTGATCTGTATTTTTAAGGTATCATTTTCTTACTACCAAGAAGTTTAAAATGGAACATGTCTAAAACTTATTATACTATGAGAGGAGGGAAACTGTCCACAATAAATGCAATGAGCAAACCTCAAACTCCTGCTGCAATGAGTTGATTTCACTTATTTGGCCATCTCTCTTCTGGTTGATACGATCTAATTCAATTTTCTGGACTTTCTTCTTGGCCTGGGCTTCTCTCAGTTTTTCAGAGATTTCTTTATGCTTGTTACCCTAAAATAAGAACATGATGGGAAGTAAGTTACTAAGACCAACAGACAAACAAGCAACTGAATAATGTGCATTTTCCCATTAGTTTATAACCTATGTACACATTTTATAGCTTTGCACATTCAACTACATTGGCTAGATGTATAACTAAACACCCTTAAAGTGCATGTAGCCTCACCACAGCTTCAAGCTCCATCTCCAGACTCCTCTTCTTTGACTTCAAATGAATGATGGCCTCTTGCTCATGATTCTTCTGGTTCTGGAGGTCCTGCTTTTTCTTCTTGTCCAACTCTAACTGCCGCTGCCGCTCAAGCTCCTTCTTAGCCGCCTGGGAGGACATTTAAAATATTATTAAATGTAGGAAACAAACCTGCATTAAATACAAGCCTGTATTTAATCCTGCTGTGAAGATTTTAAAAAGTTACTGTTCTGATAGTGCTAAATATCCCAATGATTTCAGCTTCGACCGAGGAACTTTCAGGGAGAATTCCACTGCCTTGATCTTTCTTTTTTTTTTTTTTTATATGCAACTTTGATCAAATCCAGTATACCTTGAAGTATGTCACACACATCTTCAAATAAATGCAGTCACCTCTTTCCTCTCTAGCTCTTTGAGTCTCTCCTCCTCCCTCTGCCTTTCCAGCTCCCTCTGTCGCTCCAGTCTCTGCTCCTCCTCTCTCTTCCTCCTCAGCTCCAGCTCACGTGCCTCCCTCTCTTTTCTCTCCTGCTCCTCACGTGCCTTTTGCGCTCTCCTCTCCTCCTCACGTCGCTGTTGCTCCTGCAAAGCCTGTCGCCGTTTCTCCAGCTCTGCATTCCCAAACTCCAGGTTTTTCTTGAACTTGTCTTCAAAGGTTACTGTATACATATGCACACAAGGCCAACAAGCCACACACTCATTGTGTCAGAGCTATTCATTTGTAAAATTCCTTATCACAACTGTGAGTGTTATACAACTGTTATGTGAGTAATTATGTAGGAACTGGGAGGAGTGTAGGACTAAGTCACCTAGGTGTTTGCACAAAGCAGGCATTGGGTGTGCTGAGCAGACTTACAGTTATTCTTGGACCTCTGTGGTGGATCAGCATCAGTAAACTCCTCAGCCAGGGATGCATAGATGGAAGTACTGCTGGATCCATTCAATGAATCTCCAACGTTTCCCCTAAAAGCAAGATTAGTAAACAAAGGACTCATTTAACTGCTAAGGCCAAAACTTTACCTTTTTAAGCACTCTGAATAGAAATTGATGTTTCTATGAAGTGATCAGCCAAATTTTTTTTTGCTCTACCTGAGTGATGGGGGTACAAGGTCCACAGGAAGAGCAAGAGGAAGAGCCAGTCCTTCCCTGGCCATATCGACCAGGTGCATGGCCAGAATAAACTCTTCTGCCTTTAGTTTACCATCCTTATCTACATCTGCCAGGTTCCTATGAACCCCCATAAACAACAATACAAGTTACAATTCCAGTGTTGTGATGGAAAAAACACAATGTTTAATGCAAAAATTAAATGAATAGATACAAACCAAATTGTGGCTAGCTGGGATTGACTTAATAATGTTGAAGCCATTGCGTTCCTCACTTGAGGGCCTACAAATTTAAAGTTGCAAGGAATTAAAAATATACCTACACACAAATTTGACTATGTGCTTGCATAGTGTATAAACAAAATTGACTTAAAATAAGCTTAACCATCAACCTACCCACATGTGAAGGCTGATGTTTAAACATAACCCATGGCTTTGAGCTTACTTTTGTTGCATGAGTGTTGAATTAACTCAGAGTTCATCAGCGTTGTAGTCAAACTCAGTTAATTAAACACGGGATTTTACTGTGCAGTGCGAACAAATGTGAATATGTATCACTTTCCAAAATGAGAACAGGTGGAGCTACACCTGACCAGAGATAACTAGCAGCCATATGGCATGAGACTTTAATATGCAGAAACCTCAACACACCTGTTATGTAAAGCAGTTTATCAACATACCTGACAGATAGCCAAACATCTGCCTATCTAGGCTGTTGAACTGCTGCCTGTATTTAAGCCGGGATGCCTGTGGCACAGCCCAGTCCAATGGGCCACTCTGAGGAGAGCTGCTAGCTAAAGATGTTGTGGAAGAAGGGTTGGAGCTGGGAAAGAGTAGTGTGTGTTTAACTAAGCATATTTGTATCACAAAATACAATTGTGCTAAAATCAATCCATAGCCCAACAGCCCTGACATTCCAATACCCTTTTTCTTTTTTTTTAAACTTACTCTAGCACACATGGTCATACCACACACAAACACAACCTTCAATCCATCATGGGCCACTTCGCATACACTCATTCACAACTACACTGTTACATCATCTCACCTGCTTGAACCCAAGTCTAAGAGAGCTGATGTCTTGGGAGTGGAAGAAAAACCCAATGGAGAGGAAGTGTAGTAACTGTTCATTGGTACAGCTAAAAAAACAGAAATTTTTAACATGCTTAAACATGCAACCAGATGTTAATAAATGCACTTTCATGGTTCAAACAATGGCCTACCATTAGTAAGAGAAACGGGAGTGGGCTGCAGTATACCCACAGGTCCATTGGCCAGAGCAGGAGCACTAATGGCGGGCATTATTGGCATGGTCAGTCCTGTGGTCATCATGGGAGTCATGCCCTGCATAGGACTTACGGAGGGCAGCGGCATGGGGGTAAGAACAGGTATAGTGGGCACCATAGGGGATAAGTTTTGCATGGATCCCATCCCTTGAGAAACATTCCATTCCAAAAGTTAAATTAATATTCAATATAAACACAACACGAGAACAGACAGTGTTTGAACTGATATAGATTTACTAAGATTACGGAAACAAATTATTCTAAAAAAAAAACGATATGTTACATGATAATTATGACCAATCAAATCACTGTTATCCATATTAGCATGCAGAATAAGAGTATTTCAGAAACACAAGGATAACAGTATACTTGCAAAAACATTCCTATCCACTACATGTAAGGCAGTCAGATTTGGGTAAAAACAATGCCTATGCAATTGAATTTATTTCTGTAACTCACTTCCAATTTTGATAACTAGAGCAAATATAGCATTTTCAACAAACAAAGGAGCCAAATAGACATGAAAATAGACAGACAGTCATGTCTCTCTTTCTCCCTCTCTGATTTTATATTATTCCCCATTATCCTATATTATCCTGGCTGATAATCTTTGCTTATTAATTAAACAATTAATATTGCACTACATTACAACAATGTGTATTTTATCATTATCTGTAGTAACAACTCATTCATTAAGAATAGTATGACAGACAGACCTCACAATCTAAGGGTGTACTCACACTAGGCGATCTGAACCATTCACAGGAGCATTTTACACCTATGGACAGATTCAACTGACCAGCGTGATCTCTCCAATCCACTTCCTTGGTCACTTGGGCAACTTGGAAGAGGATTCATGTACAGCATGAGAGCTACCTGCACCAGGATCTCAAATGCTATCACATGTACTTTTTAATTAATTGGAGAATATTAGGAGTAATATCGGACCTGCCAGTGTCTGCTTTACTCGGTTTAACTTCATATCTGCACTCTATTATAAAAGCCCGTGATCTCACTCTATATCATGCAAAGCAGGAGTGCTTTTCTTCAAAACAAAAAGTTCCACCATGATGATGTAAGCACACCAGGAGCTGATCGTTTAGCGCAGTGTGAGTGCAGGCCAACGGGGAGTGAGGAGAGAGGGACCATTGCTCCCAAGAGCGGTGTGAGCCAGGTGAACCTAGTGTGAGTACACCCTGAGTCTCTAAGTCTATTCATAATCATATTTCTCAAGACGTGTTTAAAAAATAAACTGCATATTTCATGCAGTGACTATTTAAAGCGACATTTATTTAACAATTATGGAAGGCGTCTCAGCTGAAATCACTCTGTAACAATCAAAATTTCCAAGCTCATGAAAGTCTTTAGGACAGAGGAATTTCCACATTGTGGTTTATTGCTAAAAGGAAAGGATGCTTTTTTCAAGGGAGAGAAAGAGGAAAAAAGAGAGAGAGAGAGAGAGAGGGGGGTGAGGGAAAGATTGTTTATCACAACTATAACATAAATTAAACATGTTTCTCCCAGATGTACCACAACATCTTGACCATAACACAACTGAAAAGAGAAACCTAAACATAGCTGTTAAAACAGGGACAAAAACCATGTTTGCTCACTTTTTCAACGCAACGCTGATGTGATCATGGTTTATGCAGCTATATCCTACTGCATATAAATTCAAATTTCAGGATACTTAAATACTTAAAACTTCTCTATTCTAAACAGACAGAAAATTATGATAAAGTTAATGAATTATATTCAAAATAAGGATAGTAATTTATGAATACACTGCCAGCTTACCAAGTGCTGTTAGTGGCATGGTAGGAGCAGGTACTGGTGGCTGTTTCATGATGATAGGAAGAGCTGTAGGAAGATTCTGACCCTGCAACTTCATCTTAATCAGTTTCATGGCAATAGAGAACTCCAAACGGTCCATTTTCCCATCTTTGTTCATATCAGCCAGAGCCCTGCATCGGGGGCACAGTATACCATCAGAGCCTTACTGGAAAGAAGCTTCTGAATGAGACTGCAACTTTGTACTGTCCATCAGTTAGAGACAATAAAATAAATAAAAGTGGTAAAACAGCCCTGAGCCTTCATTTGAAGGGAAAAATGTGTGGCAAAATTCTTGGGGGGGGGGCGACACTACCTACTTTGTTCTAGTTTTTTGACCAAATGAGTAAAAGGAAAGACGTGACATTTTGCAAATACAATAAGTCAAACAGTTCCTTTACAGAGGCATGAGTGGGATTACTCCAATGCTAGCATTAAAATGATACTGCAGTACTGCAAGTGCATACCACACTCAATGCAATATAGAAAGTTCCTACGAGGGCAATTGCATTCAGCAGTTGGGCAGCGCACATGTGGGCATAGTGTTTCAGCACTCAAGCTGATCTTAGCTCTTGAGTCACTGATTTCAGGTGATCCATAACTGCCTTCTTATTGTGATTTTAAGTTGTTGCCAAACATGTCCATTTGTGACTAGCAAGCTTGGCCAAATTTGACTTAATCGGCCTCTAAATCTGCCAGCCAAGAATGCCATGTTGTGCTCTCTGCCTCAACATCAATCAGCAACAACACTGTCTGATCTGTACATCCTCTGGGCTGACTGCTTAGTGTCAGTGATCAATGATTGATGTTGACGCAGAGATCATACAGCTGGTGTCTGGAGTTTAAGACTCTGGCTGAACAAGCACAGTTCTTTGCAGCATCGCTCCTTTGTCTAATCACTCGGTATAGCGTTAAAGATGGGATACTGGCCCCAGTGAAAAGAAATTAAGCATACAGGGTTATGTTATCATACAAATAAAAAGAAATCTGAAACCGTAGTCTTGAATTTTAGACAAATGTGTAAAGCAGCTTAACATGTCAGCATGCAGATCATGTCAGCTGTCCAACAGAAATATTAGCACAATATCTTCCTAATCTTTAACAGAATTAAAAAGGGGAGTACAATTTAACAGCTATAATCCATATGATTAATTAAAACCTGGATACACAGAAAGTAATTACAATTACACCTGACCAAGTGATGTCTGCACTATTTTTAGCTCCACCCATATGTCCCAGCTTGGCTCATACAGTACACATGGACAAGGGACAAAAAAAATTCAGCACCAGTATTTTAGGACAGCATGGCTCACCTGGCAGTGGAAAGAGCAAGAACATGCAGTATTATGGGTAATATGCCAAACTGATTTGCATTTTGCTGTACCATCTGGTGGAAAAAGGCTATTCACTACTGGTCTGGTAGTCAGTCAGATGGCAGGAAATGTGTAACATTCAAAGAAAATGTTGATAAGAGGAAGTGACTCGGTAGGGAGACACAGGAAGTAAGCCTAGCATTCGATGCAAAAATGCATATAATACACAAACACAGTAGAAGGTTTAAAAAAAAAAAAAAAAAAAAGAAAAGAAACATACCAGACTATACCAGATTTGAATACATGTGCGTCCTTCTGTTGACACAAACTACAAAGTGGATCTCACCATATACATGTTCATATATGGTCTGATGAATAGAAGGCAAAAAGAAAAAAAAGGAAAAGACAGCTAATGGACAGTGGTATTTAGTGCAAATTTTGCATTAGGATATTATTACACACCCCAGCTGGAAAGTGCTGGCATGCATGCACAGGTGCAGAAGGAGGTATAAAGGTGACTCTCACTGCCAATGGCCAATTGATGAAACAACAAAGAATCTATGATCATCACTCATTTCTATGCATTTTTAAATTTTTGTATAAATAATGGTTTTTCAAACTGACTGAATTTTAAATAAAATAGGAATATCCCTTCCATTTGGAGGAATGTGGAGAAATTTCATAACAAAAACGTGCAACACAAATAAACCCAAAAATGACGGAATGACAACCTTCATCATGCAAACCTGGTTCATGCTCAAGGAAAGACTGATATAATTCATGAATCCACACAAAGTTTCTTGAGATGTATTTTGTTCCAGAATCTCCCAAGAATTTTTATGTACATGACTAGCATTGCTAATTGATTTGCTTCCTTAAGAGGCAAACACAAATGATAAAATTTATCAATTTTAATGCCTGTTACAAGCTACAGGTCACAATAACATTAAAAACATTTTTAAAAGGATTTTTGTTTAGCATAGAGTACTCACCAGATCTCAGCCAGTACAGGGCTAGGGAGGCCTGACTGCAGGAAGAAACTCCGTGCCTTTTCCCCTATGTACAAAAAAAAGGGAAAAAATAAGGGGACAAATCATGAGAACACATCATTTTTAACCTCTTTACTAATACATTGGCATACATACTGGCACCATTGTATTTAAGAGACTCAAGGAGAGCTAGATATTTATAGCAAATAATCTTAAAATAAATGAAGAATACAGCCCTGGGAAGTACATACCAGTCACAAAACCCTGCACTGGGGAGAGGGTGTCAAATTTCTGATCATGTTTATCCCTTTCCTCTGGGCTTATAGCCCATATACTGCGGCCACCTAAGTAGAGGGAAAAAAGAAGGTGAGAAGAAAAAGTGTTTAATTTAAAATAGCATGTAAATCCAATGCTGCACAATTAATGCAAACAAATCTCCTGCTTTCCACGCAGGCGTTTAGGATTTTCTACTCCATATAATATACAGTACATGATGTAAATACCAGGAAGTTTTTATAGTATTCGGTGGAATTTTGTTAACATGTTAAACAGCATATCAGGCCCTGTGAATGTAATGTGGGACGCAGAAGCCTGCGGTGTGGACACGGGTGAGGCCTGCCCCCTATTGTGCCACCTCTTGTGTGGCACACACAACCAATACAACTACAGCTAATGTAAAACTGCGAATAGGCACACAAATGCCAATGTCTGCCACACACACACAGACCGGATAATACTGTGCTGTTTGGTGATGAAATGCACATGGGATGCAAGCCCCTCATTGCTGCTAGCAGCTATATTTGAAATTATTATACTTCTGCTGGGAGACTATGGCAGCCCACAGAATGCTTTGTATGCTTTTTATGAAATTTGAATCACAGCATCATTAGACAGGGCAACACGGTGGCTGAGTGGTTAGCACTGTCGCCTCACAGCGAGAAGGTCCTGGGTTCGAGCCCTGGGTTCGGCACAGGTG
>JAQMCW010000005.1:24294332-24305243 GCA_030068335.1 Chrysichthys cranchii
ATGAAATTCCAAATTGTCTCACTTTTGACATTTGATATGTTGTCTATGTTCTATTGTGAATACAATATCAGTTTTTGCGATTTGTAAATCATTGCATTCCATTTTTATTTACAATTTGTACTTTTTTGGAATCGGGGTTGTATTTATAGTCTATATAATTAGTCCTAATGCAGAACACCTGTAGTAACCCACATGACGCTCGAGCATGGTGTGAGTCCTCCGGCATGCACCATTATTGGGAGTGCCCGAAACAGGTGTGCTGCACACATGCTCCGCACGGGCAGATCCATGACAGAGAGCAAGAGAGATGAGAGAGCAGGTGGATTATTGTGAAGGATGACTTTCAATACTGTAGTCTGTCGGCTCACTGGGATCATTTTCTTTTCATGCGACATTACCAAGGCTGATAGCTGCTTTTGCCTCCTTTTGAGGATTTCGCGGAAATGCGACATTGCATTATAAACAGATGAGTGAGCATACACACCAACAGTATATGCTAGCACAGAAGCCACAATCCTGCAGTGAGTGAAAGAGAAAAGTTGTGATCACGTGAGGCTCAGCAGACGAATACTACTCGTATTGCAAAACCTTGCTCATTAAGTCAAAATATATTAAAAAAAAATGTTTGTCTTGCAAAACACTCGCAGACCAAGTTACTCACAATCCAAGGTTCCACTGTACTTGAATTTGATGCCTGCCACAAGTTTCAAAAAAGCTGGGACATGGGCATGTTTACCACTGTGATTTTATTCTCTGAAAATGTTTAGTAACTGAGGAGACCAGCTGCTGGTGTCCTGCAAGTAAAATGCTGTCCAATTCATGCCTAGAATAGGATGTCACCTGCACAACAGTTATAAATGCCCAAAATGTACCATCATAAATGCTGTCTTTTGAACTGTGTGCTGATAACAAGCAATAAGGTCCCTCTTCTCTTTAGTCCCAAGAATGCAGTGTCCATGATTTCCAAAAAGAATTTAAACTTCAATTGCAAATGTGCAAACTATGGATGACCTGAAGACCAACATCCACAATGACTAAGAAGCAGCTATTGGCCCAATGCTCTAACAATAGAAGGAAACTACTCTTACACCTGGAACTTAAGTCTACAACCACAGATTGGGAACACTACAGGTGATGGAATTGATAAGCAGTCCCCAGCACAGACAACAATAGAAGAAATACATTGCACTCCATTATGAAAGTCATAGTCATGACAGCAGCATCCACTAAGCTTAAGATGAAGATTGAGGCTCACCAACATTCAGTCAACCCTCGGGTGCAAATCCCTCAGGTAACTGCCAAAATTCCTTTGGAAAAGACTCTAAGAGGAGTTAACAGCGCACTGCTAAATATTCCCACCCCCATCACCATCACCAAAACAAATAAGTTCATATACACCACTGCAAAAGTAATCCTATAGATGCTTGGGTACAAGACCAAGACCAACAATATAGAGTGCCTCCATGGAGGTTGGAAACCAAGATCAAGGATGCCCAGAGGGACAACAGAAATGCCGAAAGGAGTGAAGAGAGACAGGTCTTGGGTGACAAAAAAGTACAAGATGTCCATAAGTGAGGCACTGGAGGCTGCCAAACAAAAGACTCACACCTCTGGTGATGAAACTGAAGAGATACACCAGGAAAGCAGATGCAAAAAGAATAAATGGCGTGTTCTCAAAGAACCATCTAGGGTATATTCACAGCTACAAGGGAATAACAGCAGAAAAAGATTAGATCCACCCAGTGCTGAGACTGAGAAATACTGGAAGGACATATAGGAAAAAGAAGCCTCACAAAACACCAATGCCAACTGGCTAGAATACCTAAGAGCCGGCCCCAGCAATCTTTCCGAACAAGAACCAGTCATCATCACCAAGGCTGATATTCAATGAGTGTCAGGCATGAAGAGCTGGAGCACGTGGACCTAGCATGATATACACCTACAGGCTGACTAAGACTCCTTTTTATGTTGTTCCCCAAAGGACACATACAGTGGCCCACCAGCTGGCAGTTACAACTATTTAAGAACACTCACTAGTCACAGGGCCGACCTAGATGCATTCTTATCAACAAGACAAGTTGACAGGTCTGTTAATATACTGTGGCCCTAATATTGTGGGTCTTTTATTAAAGGGGCCAGCTGTCCCATCCCATCCAATTAGTTGTTTTTGTTTACATACAGAATAACATACAAAAACAATGTATTGATCAAAGGAATTTAAAATACAAATTTGACAAAATATCATCAATTTCACATTGTAAATTATGATCTATGGGCTAGAACATCACAAAATTATTCTGGGTCCAGCCACAAAGCAACGAGTTTGAATTCCAGTCCCCAAGGAAGACACTGCATATTTTTTAGGCTATCCATGTACACACATATATAAAAGATATTAAATTTAACAAAATTGAGTACAGGAGCTTACTTTTCTATACAAGGTGTTTTACCATCCAGTATGTTGATTGTATTATTTGATACCCAGAATTTTTGAAGAATGCTTTTAACAGACTGCATAATAAAGCAAGTTATTCATAATAAAATACTACTTATATTACAAGAGTTATAATAAACATTTAAACTTAAGCCTATACTCCTGCCACCGAAAAAGAAACTGCGGCAGCGAGGGCCTGGTCGATCATCAGCTGTGGATGGATAGGAGGGAGGTCAAACCAACAGGTAACACATTATGATACTCATGTGAGTTCCAAAATCTAAGACAGAGCTGTGCGTGCATGTGCCTGTGTGAGCTTGTGTTAGTTGGTGTCTTAAAGTAAGACTGCAAAGAATTTAGTGTAAACTCAAATACTTTTGAGTTTTCTTGCATGCTTCCCTCTTCACCATCTGATCCCTACATTCCACACTGGAGCTGAGACCCAGGTACTGAAGAAGAATTGCCGTTATAGAGTCCTTGCCAACGCAGAGCTCATCCATGTCCTCGCCAGTATCCACCATTGTCACGATACAGCAGCAGTGGTTCCAGACCCTGCTCTAGGCACAGGAGGAGCATCAGCAGATGCTACAGAGCCTTATCAAGCCAGTGTGTATCCCAGCAGGCCCAGCGATCACCCCACATCACATTGATGAATATGGGTCTGCTGAACGATCCCAAAGCATTCATCAAGCCTTCTGAGCATGCCACAAAAGTGCCTTGCAGTGAGTGGGTTGCCTATTAGCACTCCTCGCCCTCCTCTCCTTCCATCATAATGTCTCCACTATCACCCCCTCTCTCTATCAGCATTTCTTAACTGAAGCAGGAATTCATCTTTGGGTTCTTAACGCATTTCAAGGCCCCGTCAAGTAGGAATGTACTGCCTATCAGTGATTATACAAAGGAGTACACATCAGGCCTTTGTGTACACTCTAAAGGTATTTTTACACAGTCTCTTTGTCATGGATGAAACCATAATATCAATCAATCCAGAGCTAGTTTGTGAGATGGTGTCATCATTGCAGGTTTGTTTTCACACAAGCTACTTCCAACACTGACAATGTTAAAATTTAAGAAGATGAATGAATGAATGAATGAAAGAATGAATGAATGAATGAATGAATGAAAGTAAATTGCACAATTTTATTAATTACTTGCATACCAGACCCAGGCATATGACTGCTTTCTCATAGGGTACACTCAGGCCTGAGTACACTCAAAGTAAACCCCAGAACACTGTTTTCAGAGGGGCACCTCAGACTACAGCTGGGTTCAGAAATAGTTTGCACTCATAATCAACCATAACAAACTTTGTGTGCAAACAGACTTACTAAAAAACTCAAGGGTGAAAAACATCTTTGTGTTAGGCTTAAATTTCTACACTCAGTGTAAAACCAAATGCCATTCATCTGTGTTTTTTTTTTTTTATAGTTTCTGGTGCTCCAGTCTGTTCTGCACCAGAAACTACAGACTATAAAAATAGACAGAGGTCAAAGTACATACTTGTCTCCAACAATTCCAAGGTTAATCGTGGGGTAGCCATGTTCTTGGATGGTAGCCAGCAGTGTGGAGCGGTTACTGTCCCTGATCTTCCCTGGGTGGAGGTCATCTTCAGGATTCAACAACTACATAACACATTTATAAATTAACACCAACAAATGATGGGAATGGCACACTGTGTTGAGTAAGACACAAAAAGCCTTAATTTTGTGTGACAAAGAGTAAAAACATTAAAATATAGTCTTTTCATGATGTACTCACTTCATTGCCAGTGGACATAACAGCCACAACAGGGAACTTGTGCACCTCCACCTCTGTAATTCCCACAGTAGCCAACAGGCCAATTTCAGATGCGCCCATGTGTGTTCCTTTGGCCAGCACACACTCACCTCGCTTTATGTCATGACCAATTGGCCTGTGTATGTGCAAAGTTTAATATTAAAATGGATTAAAAATGTTTTGCAACAAATATAAAGTAAACTTAATATGTACAGGTAATTTAAAAGGGAGACTATAAGAGCAGCATTCTTACTGACCTAATGTCCTGGCCTGGACGTGCCTGCACAAGAATCCGCACCTCTAATTCTTCTGTGCCCTAAAACACAGTAACCTGTGTATCTATGCATGCATGTGCATGTGTGAGATGCAATCAAAATATTTGAAGCTACATGCTTTCAGGCTTTAAATGCAGATTATGAATACTTAAAAGCCAATACCTTATATAACACTTGCAAACCAGTTACTGTTAAAATGACCATGTTTAATGGAATACATGGGAAAGGGGGTGTTATTAAAAGAAAAAGAAAAATGAGTGTGAGAAAGTGAGGCTCACATCTTCAGACTCTCTCAGTAACTCTGTATCCTCCACTTGAACTACAGCATCTGCGCCACATGGGATAGGAGCTCCTGTAGTCACCCTCATTACCTGGCCTGGCATCACTGTGTGAGTAGGCTGCACACACACGCGCACGCACGCACGCACCTTAACAACTGTCCTTCTACAATGTCAAACATAGTATGCAGGCTGTATGTGTGTGTTCATTTGTGTGTTTTTTCAAGCAATGTACATGTTGCTTACCTGCTCCCCAGCCTGGGATTCCCCAATGAGAAATCGATCTCCTGGGCCATCAGCAGCTAAAACCAAAGAAAGGAGATTTAAGAATATAAACATTTGATTTATAAAGAAAAAGACTCAAAAACAACTTTCAAAAAGAACTTTTGCCCTCACCTCGAACAGCATAGCCATCTTTCACTGAGGCTGGAAAAGGAGGCAGATTGTCCTTGGCATAGACATCCTGAGCTAAGACTCGTCCCATTCCGTCTGTAGAAAAACAAAATAAACAAAGAATTTCAGTTGATAAACACACGTGTAGATGTTTTATGTGTAGGAATTAGAAAGTGTTGTCAAATTATGAAATTTCTTGAGTAAAAGTATTTAGAATTTGTTGCATAATCACACAAAATATGTCAAGGTGATATTAGATATTATAGGACATCAGAAATGTATAAAAAAGTATATTCATGTGCTAGGAAAATGGTTAAATATTTGAGGATTATCACTTGCAAAAATACAGGTGAAATAAGTGACCAGAAATAGCTACAAAATTCAGCATGGTAGCCATCTAAGGCTGAGGATTTATTATTTGGCATGTGTTGTAGCACAGTTTGTGCTTTAGGAGAGCAGGAAGTAACATTGCTGGTCCTAGGACATCTGGTTGACAGAAACAGCATTCAAATCAACATCCATAATTTACCATAATCAACCATAATTCAAACTGGTAGGTTGATTTATTAAGGATATGATTTAAAAATATGGCCCCAAACAGTGATGACAAGCCCTCACACCTCACCCGATTAATACAACACAACAATTAAAAGAGTTTTTTATTAAACCAAAATGGGTGAAAACCCCATTCTTTCTGTTGCCAGATGTTGGTGTTATTCCATAGTCTCACTCTGGGCATGTAGATATCATCATAACCATCATAACCAATAACATTGCACAACAATGTTTTTGCTTCTTGAACACTGTTAGATGTTCTTATAGTTTTGGCTGCTGCTGATGAAAATCACATCCAAATTTGCCCTTTCATCGAAATCTCAGTTTTAGGTTTTTTCTTATATTTGTGTCATTTCTGTAAGAGACCCATGAACAATGTTTTGTACAGCATAGGCATGTCCAGGCATGGAATCAAGCTAAGTTGGAAGCTGTTCTGTGGACGTTTGCAGCCTGGGCCTGCCAGAGCCAGCTTAACACTGACTCAGCAGGCTATCAAACTGGCTTACATACACAGATGCTGTTCATTTGGTTAATATACATCTGATAGTGTATGTATTGTTTCAGAATATAGCACTGCCTCAGTAGCAATATAACAAGTAAGCTAGATGCTATAGATGTTTGCAGGACGATTGGTGTCGGTGGATATGTCTCGTCAATGTTGATACATTTGTGGTGAATATGCATGCGCCTCAGAGACGCTCAATGACCGCTCTTGTGAAGAAAGCATAGCATTTGTACTTCGGCTGTAAAATCGGTGATCAAGACAAGGAATGAGCGCCTCACATTTGTTGTGCAACATGTGCTGTCTTGTCTGACAGCCTGGTTCAGAGGCACTCGAAAGGCAAAGCTGTTTGCTGTCCTGATGATATGGCGGGAACAAAAAGACCATGTGACTGACTGTTGCTTTTGTTTGACTGTGTCTGGTTTCTCTGCCAAAAACAAGAAGTCAACTGAATACCCTATTCTGCCTTCAGCCATGCCACATGACGACATTCTTCCAATTCCGAACTGGATTCCGACAGTCTTCCAATTCCGAAATCACCAGAGGAATGGACCGTAGACAAACCAGATGAAGAAACTGCAATGCAGGGAACTGGCAGTGACAATGATCCGGATTTTGAACCGTGCTCACCAGGTGATCCACATCTAATAACAATTATCAGAATTGTCAGAATTAAATGATCTGGTCAGAGATTTGGATCTGTCAAAAGCAAAAGATTAATTGCTGGGTTTGAGACTGCAGGAATGGTGTTTGCTGTCGCCAAGTATGAAAGTTTGTGTTTTTAAAGTCGCCAAGAGGTTTTAACCAAATTTTTTGCACAAGTTGACAGTCTCCGTTTCCATGATGACATCAAAGGGGCAGTGGTAGCCTAGCGGTCAGGGCATTGGAAGGTTGTGGGTTCAAGGTCCAGGACCAACAAGGTACACAGAGGTGCCCTGAGCATGGTACTGTCCCCAAGAACTGCTCCCCGGGCGCTGCGCTGTTTGGCTGCCCCCTGCTTTACCTGTTGAATGGGTTAAATGCAGAGAAGTAATTTCACTGTGTCTGCTATGCTGTGGTGTGTTTCTACTACTACTACTAAAGGATTGTTCTCTGATTTGGGTTGTGATGCCATGTCCTCTGGGCTAAAGAGGAGGGAGACCTTCCAGCATGTTATGAACGTTCAGCTCAGAATCCAGCATCTCTGATGATATGCGGGTGCATAAGAGCATATGGTATGGGCAGCTTGCATGTTTTGGAAGGAAATATGAATGCTGTAACAGCATAAACACAAACTGTCCACACCTTGAAGAAATATCTCAATTGCAGTTTGAAGATTGTGTAAAAACAAAACAAAAAAAACTTTCCTTATCACTCAATTCTTGTCAGACTGTGAGACTGACAACTACATAATCCAAAAGTCTGTGATTTTTGTGTTCTCACCTCTATAGTTGATGATCTCTGTACCAAGAACAGGAGTCATCTCCAGCACAGTGATGAAGGCCTTGTCCATGGAGGTAAGGGGGAAAGGGGACATGCGGTGTCTTCTTGCCACCTTTGTGATGTCAACTGCACTATGACCTAAGAGAGGAGCAAAAACATTGAGTTCTCTCTCTCTCTCTCTCTCCCCCTCACACACACACAGTACATTCACAACTACAGGCAGAGCGATATTACAATATCAGATTTTTCAGATTACAACCTTTTAACATTATATTATATTAAAACACATGTTTAGCTGTTCATGTTGCGTTGGGCAGGATGTTTAAAAAACTTCCAGTACCTATGTTAACTCATAACTACTTTTTAACTACAAGTAATCAGCTCAGATTAATAAAAAGTACTTTAGAAACAGTAAGGTTTTGGTTCAAATGGTAAGCAGGCTGTTTATGCTGTGTTGTATGTACAGTCGATCCTCTCATCTACGGACACCGCATCAACGGATATCGGATGCAACGGACAACATCCACTGGTCTAACTACATACTCCATTAGCCAGAATGTCTGGTACGAAAGTTTAAAAATCCCAGATGGAGCGATCTGAGTCCTGTAGTTCAGCAGTTGGCCGCTAGGAGGCCGTGGCGTGCGCACAACTAGTTGCTTACAAGAGTGATCGTTGTGAAGCTATACTGTTTTTTCAGCGATTATTTGGTGTTTTTCACTGTTTTTCTGCCCAGTGCAATCATTTTGCCACCAAAAAATTAGTCTAGTGGTACAAGAAAGCATGTTAATCTTAGTATTGGCCAGAAATTAGAGCTCATTAAGAAGCCTGGTGTTTCTGTCTCCTGTTTGTGAGGAGTATGGTGTGAAAACACAAAAGGTAAATGACATTTACAGTTTTATTTACATATTTATTTACATTCGAATTTAATGTTCATATGTACATTAAAATTTAATTTAATGTAATGTATGTATTTATGTTGGTCGTTATGCTGCTCGTCATGTGTTCAGTACTTGGGTAGCACTTTTATGAACCTTAGTGGTGTTTTTCCTTGTATTTCCACTATTTTAACCCCCCCATACACACCATCGGACTATTCACATCAACGGACAACCTCTCTCCCCAATTAGTCAGTTAATGAGAGTATGCCGAGAATGACTGTATGCAATATAGATTTACAGCATTTTTGGCTGAGGTCCTTATCTAGAGAACTTACAGAAGTACTTTAAAATCATTATCAATAACTACATCCTGAGACTGGTTCACTATGACACAGGCCAAGAGTATGATCAATCTAAGTTTCACTGTTAGGGAAGTAATAGTCTTCCAATCTACAAATTAAAGTTAAAGCGATATGACGGCCACAATACGAGCAGTTAATACATATGAAATACAATAAAAAATGTGTGCATTTTGATCAAAAATCCTTCAAAGAAAATACACCATGTTAAAAATTCCATTTTGCAATGAAGTAATTTAGAAGTTGTATACAGTAGTGCCTATAAGTTTATAGTTTTTCTATATTTCTGCACAAATATGACCTAAAAGTTCATCAGCTTTTCATATAAATCCTAAAAGTAGATACAGAGAACCCAACTAAATAAACAAAAACATTATACTGAATCGTTTATTATTTATCTTTATTAAGGAAAATGATCCAATATTACATACCTGTGAGTGGCAAAAGTATGCGAACCTCTAGGATTAACAGTTAATTTGAAGTTAAATTAAAGTCAGAAGTTTTCAATCAGTGGGATGATAATCAGGTGAGAGTGGGCGCACTGATTTAATTTTAAAAATAGGTACCTATCAAAGTCTGATCTTCACAACACGCTTGTGGATGTGTATCATAGCATGAACAAAGAATACTTTTGAGGACCTTAGCAAAAGAATTATTGATGCTCATCAGGCTGGAAAAGGTTATAAACCCATCTCTAAAGAGTTTGGACTTTACCAATCAGACAGATGAAAGAAATTATTACTCCAGGAGTGGTTGAACAACAAAGATCACTCCAAGAGCAAAACATGTAACAGCCAGTGTGCTCACGAAGGAACCCAGGGTAACCTCTATGCAAAAGTCAAAGTCTTGACCTTATATCCAGTAGAAATGTGAGCAGTTCATGTGAGGAAACCCACCATCATCCCACAGTTGAAGCTGTTCTGTACAGAGGAATGGGCTAAAGTTCCCCCAAGCTGATGTGAAGGACTGAACAGTTCACAGATATAGAATATATATAGAAATTTGCAGATACAGAATATTGGTTTTTCCTCAATAAATGACTACGTATAATATTTTTGCATCATTCTATATTTTAGGTGGAATTTATGCAGATATACATAAAACTATAAAGTGTTTTTACAAAGTTTAGAGCTTTGCTGTATGTCTTTATTGCTCTTTCTTAATAAACAGGACAAAATGATGCTCAGCTAAGCTGTCTACCTTAGGTAAAACGGAGGGGCAGTATTTATGTCATATCAGTAACAATATCATGGTAAATATCATAGTAAGTCATTTAACCGGTTATTGATAGAGGTGGCACTGGTCCCATACCCCAGATGATTACTGGGCTGATATCAGCAAAAAAACTGGATCAGAAACTGGAGAAAAGGAGAACAATGCAACCCAATCCTGTAACATATCGATGTGTGGTTATGCATGCAAACTACCCATGAAGTGCATTATTTTCATATTACAGCACAAATTGGAGTGTGTAATTCCACTTATATGACAGCAGTTCACCAAAGATTACACATTTTAATGTATCGATGATTGACACATTGCACGCTTTAAGTTTATAATTAGATTCATTGTGGTCAACGTCCAAGGGAGAAGTTACTGTTCTCCCCTACTTTATAGCTGCAACAAATAGTCATTCTGGAAAATGAAAGTGGAAAGTTGATAGAACAGTTACTACCGTGGCTCATTCCGTAATTTTTAAATAAAGGCGTCCTAAAAATAAACTTCAGCACAACAAGGATTATGCATTTAATCTATTAAACAACTCATTTTTAAATGTGTATATTATAACTTGAATTCCAGAAAAGTTGGGACTTTCTTTAAATTTGTATATAATGAAAACTAAAAGACTTTCAAATCACATGAGCCAATATTTTATTTCACAACAGAACATAGATAACAAATGTTCAAACTGAGAAATTTTACAATTTTATGCACAAAATGAGCTCATTTCTAATTTGATGCTTGCAACAGGTCTCAAAATAGTTGGGACAGGGGCATGTTTACCATGGTGTAGCATCTCCTCTTCTTTTCAAAACAGT
>JAQMCW010000005.1:24327536-24338299 GCA_030068335.1 Chrysichthys cranchii
GCTTCTACTAAGTACTGAGTAAAGGGTCTGAATACTTACGTCCACGTGATATTTCAGTTTTTCTTTTTTAATAAATTTGCAAAACATTCTATAATTCTGTATTTGTGCTGTCATTTTGAGGTACTGAGTGTAGATTCATGAGGGGAAAAATTAATTTGATTTTAGCATAAGGCTGCAACATTACAACTGGTGAAAAATTGAAAGGGGTCTGAATACTTTCTGAATGCACTGTAAATTATATTATAAAATTGGGTGTTCATTCATACACTCCTTATGCTTCCTTCTCTCACCATATGGCTAAGTCATATCTTTTGTTTTCTGTTATCTTGTGTTCATCTTCTGCAGAGTGCATGTTCGCAGGACAGATAAAGTGGGTACAGAAGCTGCATTCCACCCCATAGAGGAGTACATGCTGCATGTAGAGGACTATTTCCAGAGCCTGGCACTCCACATGCATATCGACAAGAAACGTGTTTACCTGGCAACTGATGATCCTTCACTACTGCAGGAGGCTAAGTCTAAGTAAGTGTGCAAATATGAAGATTTGTATTCTTTTTTTGCAACAAAGAGAATTTTTAAGATAATCAGATACAGTACTTTCTTACACCAGGAATAAACTTCTAAAACTCCAGGAAGATTTTAAAATTCAACTTCTCAACTTCAGATTTTATCATTAGTATGTTTGCTAAGCATACTTTTAGGATTTTAGGACTTTTTCTATTTAAAAAAAAAAAAAAAAGAAAACACATTTTGTATTTTCAGATAGTACTTTTCTTTACAAAAATGCATAGCAGGTGCAGTCCAATCTGAAAGTACTGGAACACCAAGCCCAATTATTTCTTTTTTGCAATACACTGAAGACATTTGAGATTAAAAGGTTAAAAAAATATATCAAGGATGAAGGTGATGCGTTAGAATTTCAGCTTTCATTTCCTGTTATTTACATCTTGATGTATTAAACAGCTTAGAACATGACATCTTTATGGACAGACCACCCAATTCTTTAGGTGGGCAAAAGTATTAGAACAGACGGTCTTAAAGTAAATAAAATTTACTATTTGGTTACATATCCCTTGCTCATAGTAACTGTATTAATCTTGACATCACCAATGTGTTTTATTTTCTTTTGTGATGCTTCTCAATTCAATTCAGTTCCGTTTTATTTTTTTATAGTGTTTTAACAGTGAACATTGTCTCAATGCAACTTTACAGAAATATATAAATTCTGGTTATAAACTTTAAACTTATGAATCTATAAATTTTCCCATAAATACACTGGAGATCAAAATTAGAGAACAACTTACAATTTCCTAAATGTCAAGGTCACTACGTAGTCCTATTTGGAAATGATCCAAACAGAAGAAGAGCAGTATTTTACCTATATGTCATGAGTTACATAAATTCAGAAGCACAGTATAAGAAACTTAAAGAGGTCATTGCATTGTTTTTTCATTCATTTTTAGTGGTCTCTAGTATGAATGAATGCCCTGTGAGTTGGTTTTAGTGGGGGAAAAAAATGCTCTGGTGCCCCTGTTTCAGGCTGTTCTAGTTTGGTGGAATAGTGTGTGGGAGAGAATGACAGGATTTCGGCTGGTAATCATGAATATTCATGACACGCAAACGTATCGCCTCTGATTGGGTAACAGCACTATGATACTCCCTTCAGTGTGTCATCAAAGATTCGGAGATACAGCCTTACGTTTTTAATCCTGAATCCGAGGAGCAAGGAGAGATGGCAGAAGAACCGCTTCCTGATCGTTTGTCGATGAATGTTTCTGTTTCTTTACACTATAAACAGTCTTTGCAATCTTCCTGGTAGATATTTTACTTTACAACACAGGCTTGAATTCTTTGCTTTTGTATTATTTTGCTCCATTGGTTTGCAAGTGAATCACAGCTGTGCGCAATAACGAAGTGAAACACACAGCAGCTCTGCCCTAGCTAAAGTTTGTACAGAAAATAACTTCGCGTGAATCATTTGTGTGTCGTTATAATCCCCCTGACGCGACACACGTGCGTGTATGAGCATGTTTGAGAGAGGGAGAATGAGAGAGAGAATATTACGTCCGAGTTATTATAACGAGACATGATTACTTTCTGTACAAATCCCAGCTAGGGCAGACACAAGAGAAAGTTAATCTCTCTTGTGCATGGGCAATGTTCTTGGTTTTCCCTGTTTAGACTAGAACAATGTCCGTGCACCATTAGGCTAAGTTGAACATAAGATATTGTTGCTAATATTATAATTTGTGGTTTAACCCTTAGCTTAGGTTAGAAGATTATAGGTTCAACAGGCTAAGTCTCTGGGGAGCACTTATCAGGCTAGTATGTATATGAGTGTGATAGCCTAGCACAAAATCAAAACTGTCTTCCTGTGGGTGGCCGCAAGCCAAGGTGGGTGAGGCCATGAATACTAATTTTCAAAGCGACATCAGTTCGAAGGGCTTTTTCTGATTCACTCGTTTTTCCGTCTATATTTTTCTATGGCTAATGCAGGCAATGGGGGTATTTTCACATTTTCAAGTGCAGCATGCATATGCAACTCAGAGTGACCTATCGTTTTTCAAAAAGAGCAAGTATTAAAAGGTTTCTCGTGGAATGACCCCTTTAAATGAGAGATTTGAAAAAGAGCACTGATCAAAAACACCATCTCCACAGTTTCTAAGTGTATGTTCATATGGTGCCATCCTCAGCCTGAGTGAGTGGTTTCCAAGTGATGATAGTGTGATGAAGTGGTATTGACCCCAACCAGAAGTAGGACATCAGGATGGATCAGAAAGGTCTGGAAAGCAGGAGGGGTCAGAATCACTGGTATCTCAGGACTAGTATGTGCAGCTCAACAGACCGAGAGAAAGAGAAAGCTTTTCCAGGCTTGGACTTCAGTGTTATTTGTCTTGGAAGGGGGTTCTCCCTATTACCTAAAACTGTCAACTTTTTTCCCCCTGACAAGGGTCCATTGTTTTGGTAGCAGTGTGTATTGGCTCATTGTCTTGCTTCATGATGAAGTTCCTCCCAATTATATTGGATGCATTCCTCTGTAAATTATCAGGTAAAATGTTTCTGTAGATTTTTGTGTAAATTTTCTGAATTCATTCCGCTGCTACTGTCACGAGTTAGATCAATAAAACTTAATGTGCCTGTTCCACAAGCAGCCATGCAAGCCCAGGACATAATTGACTGATGAGCTTGTATGTTTTGGATCAAAGCAATCCTTTCTTCCTCCACATATTGGCCTTTCAGACACTATAGACGAGGTTAATCTTGGTTCCATAAATTTTGCAGCTCCTACATTTTCTTGTGAATTTTAAGACCTTCCAATTCTTACTGCTGATGATGGGTTTTCCCTCTTGTATTGCCTCTGAACGTCTGCTCTCAAGGTTTTTGTCAAACAGTGCATTGTGATGCTTTCACCCTGGCCCTGTAGAGTTTGTTGGTGATGTCATTGACTGTTGTTCTGGGGTTTAATTAACAGTGCACGCAAAGTTTACATGGCGAAACTGTTGCATAGCTGGTCTGTAAATCAATGGTTTCTTCCTTGTTCTGGAGATTCTAGATTGTTGTATTCGCTATCACTAGTGCTTTTGCAGTGGCTCTGGTTAATTTCTTGTTTTCTCAGCTTCAAAATAGCTTGGTTTACTTATGTAGATAATTCTGTTCTTTATTTTGGTTTACCTTTTTAACAACAAATGCAGTCTAAACAGGCAAATTACAATGCTCAGACCAAGAGTAGACATTAAGAGCTATTAATTGTTTAAATAAAATCTTAACAGGGCATACATGGGCAATGAGAAACACTTGTCAGTCATGTCTTGGACTTGTCTCTTGGACTACTCTACTGACTAATTGTAACTGCCCAGTTGGAAATTTTGTGAGAATCTCCTGTGCATTGCTGGTTGATGATTGAATAATGTTCCTTCTGCTTGCAGATAATGGTCATGATTTGTGCATTATCTTCCTGACTACCAGAAAACAAAAAGTTGTTTAATCACATTGATTTTTGAATCCCCCAATCTTTGTGAGGTAATAAGAAGACTGAACACATTTTTTTTGGAAAAAATATATATATTTTTAAGATATCATGTGTCCACTGTAGTGGACATCGGAAGGCCATACATATGAAACTGAACCTTGATGGCATACAGTTAGTTTCAAAGAAAACAAAAGAACATGTCAACATAAGACCAAGTTAACATCCACAGAACTGTCCATCCTCACTTTTACTTTGTTGTGCTCATTTGGAATTATACTTCAAAAAGCAATTCCCCTTCTTGGAAACACAGAGGAATATCTTGCACTTCGTGCACATCACATATGTTTTGCTCTTGCAGCCAGATCTGTGGCACCTTGATGCATGTGTTTCATCCACCATCTCTGGAAGATGGATGGCACCATAATGTCTCAGAGCTTCTTCTGGCTACGGTTTCCACTTTTGATGTGGGGGTGAATAGTCATCTTCACTGTCACTTGTGATTCCTGCTTGGGCCTGAGTAATTAACTCTTCACCAAGGAGCAGTTTGAAGTCAAGGAACTTTTGTGGTTTCTTCCCCCTTTCCTGGCAGTCACTCATACTGAAGCCATGAGTTGGTGATTGCCAGATCAAAAAAGTGGAAGATTACACGTACTGTCCATTTCCGAGTACGAGAGGCCATCCTGTAGAAGCTCAGCATTGGGTCAACAAGGTCCACACCACCCATGTTTGTGTTATACTCAGCAATTGCCAGTGGCCTTGACACCTGAACATAACTTTTGTCTTTCTTGGACCATCTTCTGCGTGTGTCCTGAGGCTCAATGCCGTAGGCAGAGGATGCCATGACAACTGGCTTGTTGTCCAGCCACTTTATGATAGCAAGTTCCTGAGGGCTCCGTCTGATGACCATCTCTGAGTGTCCTCTTTCTTTCTTTCTGAATGGTTTATCCCCAGTGATGTTACACTCTTTTGGAACCCTGTTATTCATGAGGGTTCCAGTTCCTGTTAGTCCTTTTGTCATCAGGGCATCAAGGAGGTTGACGGTTGTAAAGAATCTGTCAAAGAACAGATGGGTTCCGTGGGGAACAGACTCTGTCAAATGAAGAACAGCCTGTTCACCAATGCCTTTTCCTCCTGTATCTCCGAATGTAGTCTTGCCTTGGTAGACCACAAAGTCTAAGACCAAACCAGTTGGTACGGCCAAGACAAACACCTTCAATCCAGTAGGATTTGGCTTGCCTGGTACATACTGGCGCACTGGGCAGTGACCAGTAAAGGGGACCATTTGCTCATCAATGCACAATTTTCCTGTTCTTGGCAGATTCAAACATCCTTGTCTTACTTTGGCCAAGAGGGGCCTGATTTTCCACAGGACATCACTTATTTTTTCATCATCTGAAACATCCAGGTCATTGATGATCTTGATAGAACTTCTTAGCTTGTAAAATCTATTTCTGGTCATCGATTCTGCCACAACTTGAACTCTGGTTTTTGAGGCCCAGTACATTTGAATGTTTGGATATCCCAGACAGCCCGTGTAAATAGAAATTCTGAAGAATGTCTTCAGCTCTTCAGGAGTCGTATTTAGTGATGTTCCAGACTCAATGATTGCACGCTGATTTGTACGCAAAGCCATTCCTTCGAAAACAGAATCATCAATGTACTGCTTAAAATAATCCATTGGAGTCCAGTCTTGATGTGTCATGGCATCATTCCGCTGAACAATGGGAGGATCATTGAGTTGGGATTTGAATCTAAAGAAAAGGATGGGAGAAAACATAACTGAAATTAGTAAATTGTTTTACAAAATTCTCACTGCTTCTGAGAAAGACTCCCTTTCTGGTCATTTGAAAAAAGCAAAAACAAAATGGTACAACTACAAATGTCCACTATGGAGGACATTTTTTCAACACTAAAATACTACGCTCAAATACAGTTTAAAAAAGTCATACTAAGTTTTATAGTATTTTTAAGACACTTACATAAAACAAGCAAACAACTTTTCAAGCCAAAATTTACTCATTAAAAAGTTTTATGCACTTACTTTTCTCCTTTCCATAAAATGTGCTTGCATTGATGGCCGCCATTTTCCTTGATGAAAAAAAGTGTGACCAAAGCCCCACCCCTTCACATTTGGTATCATTGAAAAGCCCTAAATGTCCTCTCTAGAGGTACAAGGGAGTTAATGCAGTAAGACACAGTGAGGGAGAAATATTTGGGTTTAGAAATGTCCACTACAGAGGACAAATTTGCATTGCTGGTAGTCAGGAGGTTATAGGAAGATTTAGGATTTGAGAAATCTATCTTGCATGGCAGCTTGGTGCCATATAATTTATTAACTTGCATTCAGAGTTCAGAATGGGTCTCCCTTTTTCAAAGAGGATGTAACCTACCAACATGCATTAACCCAGCTGATTCTTAATAGCACAGGTAGAAGAACTAATTAGTACAATCAACTGGGTTTCTTACGTTGTTCATTACTTTTCTCCTGTGTCATTCCGCTGTATTGCATATAACTTTTTATGAATTAGAATGTTACAATCTCTTTTTCTGTGTAGTCTTAATTAATACCAGTGCCTGCTCAATATTTAATGTGAATGTCTGCCCTGGAAATATGTTTAATAGAAAAATAACTGACATATTGAATACTTATTCCCCCACTATATTCAACTTTTTATTTCAAACACGGATGTCTTCAGTGTATAGCATGAGTAGTGATATTTATTGCTCTTTATAGTAATCTTTTATGTAGTAATTATTATTTTAGAAGGCACCTTTTCACATATGATTAAGATTTTTTTATTTTATATTTATGTATACTGAATCTCATTATACTGTCCATCAGGTACCCAGATTATGAGTTCATAAGTGATAATTCCATCTCCTGGTCAGCTGGCCTGCACAACCGCTACACTGAGAACTCATTAAGAGGAGTCATACTAGACATATACTTCCTGTCCCAGACAAACTTCTTGGTCTGCACCTTCTCCTCCCAGGTAGTCGACATCATTGTGATGTGTGTTTTGTTCTGTTTTGTTTTTTTCTTTTTTAATTCTGATACAATGAACACACCTTTTCTCTCATATGAAAGGTGTGTCGTGTGGCCTACGAGATCATGCAGACTCTGCACCCAGATGCCTCATCCTACTTCTACTCACTGGATGACATCTACTACTTCGGGGGGCAGAATGCACACAATCAAGTGGCTATTTATGCACATGAGCCCCACAGCCAAGGAGAGATTGCACTGGACCCTGGAGATGTGATTGGAGTGGCTGGGAACCACTGGGATGGCTACTCCAAGGGGCTCAACCGCAGAAGTGGTCGCACTGGCCTCTACCCCTCTTACAAGGTGAAGGAGAAAATTGAGACAGTGAAATACCCCACTTACCACGAAGCTGACAAGCTGCTTAAGAAACAGTAGTAGGATCAAGACATGCTGGGAAATACAGTTCATACTTTATAGTATAATGAAGAAAGCCTGGACCTCCTGGATGAAAATGCACTTTGTGTGCACGAGACTGTGTGTGTGTGTGTGTGTGTGTGTGTGTGTGTGCACGCACATATCAGTGTGCGCACTTGCTTGTGTTTGCGTGTGCATGTTTGTGCACACGCGCATGTGCTCATGTGTGCAAGTAAGTGAGACCTTGGACATGAAGGGGGCTATTAGGATTGTTAAAAAAAAAAAAAAAACCCAAACAAACATGTAATGTATAAACTGGACAAAAAGGATTAGCAAACATGCTATTCCAGGTAATTTCCCTTAATCTCAAACTAAAATGAAGGCAACCACATTTGTTAATTTTAGGTAAAAAAAAAAAAAAAAAAAAAGCAGCACTACAGGCAGCTTAAAACAAGGAATTCTAAATTCTAATACAACTTGTGCACTGTTTTCCGGTAATGTTGTTTTTTTTTCTAGTATAAACACTGACTGTCTTTATATTAGTCAAACACCTCTCCTCCACTGTTCCTATTTTCTGAACACTGTCACCACACACACCAAACATGAGCTTTTTCTTTTTTTGTTGTTCTGTGCTTTTAAAAACATGATTTTAAAAATATTTCACAGTAGTTATATTGCATTATTTGTCAGAGTATCTCTGTTTTGGTCATATGGAACATGGATCCAAATACTGTGCCTAAGACTGATAGCTGATGGATCGCAAAATGTTACATAAAATTGATGCAAACTCCAGCGCCTTACAGAGGATCACACTCCTGACCTTGTACTCCTTACTGTTCATTATGTTTTCAGAAGATTCTTTAATGTTAAATGTAATATTCAAAAAATAAAAACACCGGAAAGGAAACTTGAATCCAAGATAAATAATAAAGTTAACAATGACAAGGCTTCAAAAGAACATGGTTGACAATGGAATATCATTGTGGTTGCATTTTAGTGTACTAGAGTGATTTAATATTTTATGTTATGTGAACATCGTCTTTTTCTATACTGATCAAATAAACTTGATCAGCCATTGTGTGCCTTTGTGCATGTCTTTGGTTTGCATTTTTCTTTAATCTGCTTCTCATTCTGATCAGGCTGTGGTATTGTTTGGATTTGAAAAAAGCAGTCTTCCAGTGCTTTTCTGTTGTGTGTCTCTGGAGACACAGTTCTCATTTTTGACAATTAGATGCAACAAGAGATGCATTTCTGCAAGAAAATGCCTGGTGCAAAGAAAGAAGAGTGTGGCTCTGATGAAATGTGACCAAGCAAGATGACTTGTACACCGCTTGTTTGGACAGAAACACCCCAATCATTTAAATGGGGCCAAAATTGTATTGCCGCCAAAGGGAGAAAAGGGAATGGAAGCAAACAAGATAAAAACGGGTCAGAGTTGAGTTCCTGTACGTGTCTGGTGAGTTGGACAGAGGTGTTGAAATTTTGTTGGTTCTCTGATTCTGAAACTCCATGTCCATGAAAAATGTGAAGAACAAATGAATGGGTGCATCTTTTCACAAGCTGTATACACACTATTCCTGGACAGGCCTTTGGAATGATTTGATTTTTGAGAGTTTAAAAGGCACCAGGATCAGTCAGTGAGACCGTAGAAAGTTTCTTGAAACTTTAAGAGCTTGAAAAATATGATATTACCCACACAATTTGTTTCAGAAAATTTAGAAAATTGATTTGATGCCAAAAATACATAGATTTAGCAGTGGGTTTTGTTTAAAAATGAGCAATCACTTTTAAACTTGTGAATTATTAAATGGAGTATAAACATCACATGCCACACATTTTTGTTGAGACGGCTTCAACAGCGAAATGTGTCCCCACACAACTCAAAATAAATTAATATTCATGAAAATACATTATTAGTGATGTATGCAGACAAAAGATATCAAATAATGGCAAATTAAATATTAACACAGACTTATGGCAGCACAATCCATTTCACTTGGTCATGCAGCACTTGTCATTGGCCAACCATTTCAAACAAAGCCAGTGCCTGCTTTGCTTATCAGCTCAAGTTTGCAAAGCTCTTAACCCAGTGTTTATTCACCTGTGCTTTATTTTCCAGTATTTTAGGAAAAGTTGGCAATGATGGTTGCAATTAACTAAAAGCAAACAAAAAAAACTAATTAGTAAACAAAGCCTTATATTAAAATATATAGCCACTTGTAAACATGAGAAACATGGAATTGTGTAGCAGAAAACACGACGGCTCCACAGAAGTGGACCCATGTAGATATAAAGGGCTCATTCCATGCTTACAAGCCAAGCCAAGCCAAGCCAACTTTATTTATAAAGCACTTTTTCATACAGCAAGCCACTGGCCAAAGTGCTGAACAAAGGAATAAAACAAATAGCAAAATTTACACTTACTAAACTTACAAAAACAAAATGATTCATAGTTATAGGTAATTATACACTAATGAAAACATACTTATGAATATTGTATTCCATTCCAACCCCCCACCCCAAAAAAAATGTAAAAATAAAAAATAAAAAAACTTCAGAGGAAGAAGGTCCCAGGATTGATCCCCGGGTTGGACCTGGGTGCCTTTCTGTGTGGAGTTTGCCCTGTGCTTGTGTGGGTTTCCTCTGGGTCATCCGGTTTCCTCCCACAGGTCAAAGACATGCAGATTTAGGCGAATTGGCTACACTAAATTGCACATAGGTGTGAATGTGTGTGTGAGTTGTGTGTGAGGGGTTGGAGTATTCCATGGTCACATCAAATGCAATGCTGGGATGGCTTGCAAGATGGCAAAGCCTGTGCAGGACTAACACTTGTGGATGGATGGATGGATTTTAGAATCTATAAGAATGTATATATTTCTGTAAAGCTGCTTTGTGACAATGTCCATTGTTAAATGTGCTATAGAAATGAAATTAAATTGAAAATTAATTCAATATATAGTACTAACTGAGTTCAAAGTTCCTTCCTTTGGTAATTTATTAATAAACATTTGAAAGTGTGCATGAAACGCCTACCTTTTTTTCTTCTTGTTTTTATTTATTTTTTTAAACTTTATTTTAAGCCCTAGCTGCAAAGTGCACCACAGTTCACAAACTTAGGAAAATAAGTCAGAGTAGTAAGCAGCACACCCACACTAAACATGTATTCTTAGTATGTCCCTGTACTGGGTAAATACACTCACTGGCAAAGGTTAAGCTACCATAAGGAATCGTCTGATCTGGATGTAATTTGGTTCACATGCAGACCTGCAATGGTTATGTTCTTTATTCGTCTTCGTCCGCTTAATCCTGGTCAGGATCGCGGGGGGAAGCTGGCGCCAATCCCAGCTGACATCGGGTGAGAGGCAGGATACGCCCTGGGCAGGTCACCAATCC
>JAQMCW010000006.1:276182-290130 GCA_030068335.1 Chrysichthys cranchii
TGTTATGTTATCTATGTTCTGTTGTGAATAAAATATTGGCTCATGTGATTTGAAAGTCTTTTACTTTTCATTTTATTCAACTTTAAAGAACGTCCCAACTTTTCTGGAATTCAGGTTGTAATGCAATCACCTGGTCATCCTGATTCAGCCCGAGAATCTTCAGCGAGCAAATATCCAGGGAAATGGCGTGACTTTTGAGGCTTTCTCTATTTAATATTTACAATACAGCCAACTGACCTTTAGTTAGGTCTACGCAACAGGCCAATGTTTTTTTTTTTGCTATTTTTTTAACATGACACACAAGCAATTGTGGATTTCCTGCATTATAATGTTTAAAATCACATGCTAAGCCATCATGTTAAGAAAGGATTTCAGAGGGAGGCTTTAGTGTAAGCGGGGTTTTAGGACCCAGTGGATTGCCTTCACATAGTATAGGTGCTCACTGTAGTAATGAGAGAGGCAGAGGGTCAGGATACATCAATATTGGTATGTTTCACTGACTAAGGTTTAAATCTTATGTCTGTTCTTCTGGGTCTGAGATCTAGTGTGATCCCATGTTACCTTACCAATGTGATCCCGTTCCTCCCACGTTATTCCTCTTCTTGCTGACCTTCCCTGGCTGCCTATTGCAGCTCACATCAAATTTAAGACATTGGTGCACGCATACCAGGCAGTTAAGGGGTTAGGTCCAGCATATCTCCAGACTTGCCCGACCCTACTTGCCAGCCCGTTCCCTTTGTTCTGTTGCCTCTGGCCGCCTGGTCCCTCCACCTCTCCGCTCCTGTCCAGCCCGCTCAAGGCTGCGTAATGTTCTGGCTCCTCGCTGGTGGAATGATCTTCCCATTGAGGTCAGAACTGCCGACTCCCTGACTACCTTCAAACGCAAACTGAAGACCCCTCTCTTCAGGCTGCGTCTTTCTCCTGCTTCCCTGTCCACTCTGTAATCCCATTGTAACCCAGGCTTCGTTCTGTCTAGCCTGGTCATGATGTACTCAGGTTAGCTCCTGGGGTTTTGTTCTCCTTTTAGTTAGATCTCTTTTTTGCTATTCTTGTACCTGACTTTTTGCACTGGTTGTATGTCACTCTGGATAAGAATGTCTGCTAAATGCCTGTAATGTAATGTAATGTAATATAACATAATGTGATGTGACGTATACTTGAATGCATTGTAATAAACCACACTTTCTGTAAGGTTGAAAGGACAACCTGTGGTGTTGTAACAAATGGTATAACCTTTGGTTTTCACGCCCTCAAGTCAAGTTTGTCATCGTTTCCCTTCCAAACGATTTCTTTGTGATTAAGTTGTAGTTTTCTGGTGGGAGCTTTGTCTCCTCACGGCTTCTGGGGTCCCATGTTCGATCCTGAGCTCGGGTCACATTCTGTATGGAGTTTCATGTACTCTCTTTGTCCATGTGGGTTTCTGATGCTTTCTCCGGCTTCCTCTCATCTCCTAAAAACATACTAGTAGGTGGACTGGCTAAGATAAAATGCCTCCAGGTGTAAATGTGTGTGTGCGCGCACTGTGTGTATTCCCCACCTTATGCTCAGTGTTTCTGGGACAGGCTCCAGATCCATCACCACCCTGACCAGGACAAGCAGTTACTGAAATGAGCGACTAGCAATATAGCGCTGTAAACAAACAGGTTTTACATGAATATCCCTTTCTCTATATGACAAACTGGCTTACTCTAAGGTTTTAAAAGAAACCAACACAAACCCGTAACTGATAAATCATGAATAATTCTGTCATAAAATTTATTGTGAAATGGACACCATTTCTGACATCAGCTGTGCCTTGTTTCGTTTAAACTTGCCACCTTTCTTCTCACCTCGTAGATGTCAGACCACATCTGTGGAACAGCTTGTCTGTAGTGTGTCCTTCAAAACTGCCGATCTTGTCACCAACTATCATCTCTTCTGCTGTGGTGAGTGTATTTTAATATATTTAAGAATCTATTCAGAACTCTGTTTCTACCAGTATGAGTTGGGTTCTCTCAAAACCTGCTCACACCATCTCTATACTGTCGGCAAATATTACATTACATTACATTATATTGCCATCATTTGGCAGACGCCCTTATCCACATTTATCTCATTTTATACAACTGAGCAGTTGAGGGTTAAGGGCCGTGCTCAAGGGCCCAACAGTGGCAGCGCTTGGATTTGAACTCACAACCTTCTGAGTCGTAGTCCAACATCTTAACCACTGAGCTACCACTGCCCCACAATAGCTACAGTGGTGTCTGAAAGCTTGTGAATCCTTTAGTATTTTGTGCTTCTGCATAAACATGACCTAAAGCATCGTCAGATTTTCACAAGTCCTAAATGTAGATAAATAGACCCATTTAAATCTGTATTATTGACTGCCTTTCCATCCATGAAATCCTGCCTTAACCCTGGAGCACCCCTGGGGTCATACTTGACCCTAACTTTTATTTCACTCTAATATTCAACCCACTCGTTGGTTGGTGGACATTAGTGGACGTCCCAGGAGACCTCATAAGGACTGTTACATAGCATGTAGTAGGAAAGGGTTAATTTAAAAAAAAAAAAAAAAAAAAAAACTAAACAAAAAAAACCCCACCTGTTTTTGTGGGCACTGCGTCTGTATCATCATTTGAACAAATGGAGGTATTTTCCCTATTATAAGGTGGTCTGCGTCTTCCAGGGTTAAAACACACTTCTTTACACTTGCCTATCCTGTCTGACTCCTTTTACCTTATTGTTTATGCTTAGTTGGATTCTGGGGTGGTGGTTAGCACTGTCGCCTCACAGCAAGAAGGTCCTGGGTTCCATCCCTGGGTGCCTTTCTGTGTGGAGTTTGCATGTTCTCCATGTGGGTTTCCTCCAGGTTCTCTGGTTTCCTCCCACAGCCCAAAGACATGCCCAGAGGGGATTAGGCTAACTGGCTACTCTAAATTGGCTGTAGGTGTGAATGTGAGTGTGAATGGGTGTCTGTCTCTGTGCGTCACTGTGCTGGATCGGTGACCTGCCCAGGGTGTACCCCACCTCTCGCCTGAAGTCCACTGGGTTTGGCTCCAGCTTCCCCCTGCGACCCTGAACAGGATTAAGTGGTAGTGAGGGATTCTGACGTAAGTATTTCCTGTTACACTGTTGATCCCTACTGTACACATGATTCTTATTGTGTTGTCGTTGATTGCCTTGAGAAGCACCTACAAATAAAATACATTATTACTATTATTATTATTATTATTATTATTATTAATAAACAAATGTGACAAATTTCCGACTGGTCCACAACCTTCCCTGCTCCTCCCATGTTACTTCTCTTCTTGCTGACCTTCACTGGCTGCCTATTGCAGCTCGCATCAACTTTAAGACATTGGTGCACGCATACCAGGCAGTTAAGGGGTTAGGTCCAGCATATCTCCAGAGACTTGTCCATCCCTATTTGTCAGCCCGTTCCCTTCGCTCTGCTGCTTCTGGCCGCCTGGTCCCTCCTCCTCTCTGCTCCTGTCCGGCCCGCTCAAGGCTGCTCTCGGTTCTGGCTCCTCGTTGGTGGAATGATCTTCCCATTGAGGTCAGAACTGCCGACTCCCTGACTACCTTCAAACCCAAACTGAAGACCCCCCTCTTCAGGCTGCACCTCCCCCCTGCTTCCCTGTCCACTCTGTAATCCCACTGTAACCCAGGCTTCGTTCTGTGTAGCCGGGTCATGATGTATTCAGGTTAGCTCCTGGGGTTTTGTTCTCCTTTTAGTTAGATCTGTAAGATTACGTATTTACATCTGCGCTCATTTACGGTTAGCTCCGTTTTCACTGCCGTTAGCTGATTGGTCCTTCTGCAGAGGACTACACTACGTGTTACTCTGGTACTTATTCACTTGGCACGTGAACTTTTTTGCCTAGAAGTTCTCCTATTCTTGTACCTGACTTCTTGCACTTGTTGTACGTCGCTCTGGATAAGAGCATCTGCTAAACGCCTGTAATGTAATGTAAAAATATTATCCACTTATTTCTTAAAATGAAAATGATCCAACATTACATATGTATGAGTGGCAAAAGTATGTTATTCGCCTCCAAGCTAAGCAAATCCTCAGGCAGGTTAGGCTAAAACGTAAAGGAGAAATAACTGAGATTTATCAAGTTTATTACGAGAAACTTAAGCTCATTATTTTAGCGAGTTAATAATTGTACTCTTATTGCAAATATTCAATTCCAGTTACCAGCTATAAGAGCATCCCAGCTGTCTGGTTCCTTCCTCCTGTACGAAGTGATGTCCTGTTCCAGGAAGCTCATGGACGACGAATCCATGATGTCATTGACAAAACACTTGTAGAACGAGCAGGGAAATGAATGTGCCTGGGAATTTTGATGAAAAACAATGTCAGAAATACCGGGTTAAACAATGGCAAGAATCTAAACAGATCCTGCTGGAGAAGGCGGTAATGCATGCATGCACACACACACACACACACACACACACAAGAGCAAGGCTGTTTTGGTTCTGTCTTTATTTCAAGACAAGGGGTCAGGACACAGAGGCAAAAACAATCCCAAACGAACAAAAATACAGCTTTGTTTCTCTTTCATTTCCTCGCGCGCCGAGTACACATAGTACCGTTCTCACTTCTTGGATCTTCCACTATTCAGTCCATGGTGATAATATTTATTTAGTTTAATTAACATTTAATAAATTAAGCAAAATTACACATCATACATTACAGTGCAAATTCTTATCGTTTGCATGATCTGTACTCTTATTGCACAAATTTAAGATCCAGTGTGTAAACAGAAAAAAACCTAAAATGATGAAATAAAATAAACCGACGTCAATCCACAAAGAAAAGCGAAGAAGCACAATACATTTCAGAGGAAACGTGGCGCTGCCGATGAAACCTTTGACCGCTGAGCTTTTAAGAACAGACGTCAACGGGCGCGGCGCGAGGTGAAGGGACTGCAGCCGCGCGGACTCGTTTTTCAGCGAGAAATGCCAAATGTGCACCTTCTCCCACGTCTTTCTCTCATAAACAATCACGATGGCGAGGCTTTAATAAAAGCCACGTGTCAAACAGAAGAAAGACGGTTCCGTCACATGCCCCTAGATACCGCACGGCGCGTTAATACTGATGGATCGTTTTGCGCTTAGTGTTCATTTGTGCGATTTCTTGACGTTTACGAGAGATGTGGTCGCGTAGTGTATAGCGTGAGCTCACGTTACACAGTGAGTGACGCGCGTTTTTATGAACACGAGACGATTATTACGCACTTCTACATCAGCCCCGAAAGTCTGGGGTGAAAGTAAACGTCAAGCAGGTATTATAAGTGTTTAAACATCCGGCATGAGGAGAAGACACGGGTTATAAATATGTGTCTGAGGAGATGCACCTGACCCCACCCAGACGTACACGGGGGAATTTAAAACAGAGATCCGTTGTGGGTGTGTAATAAAGCAAAGAGTAATGAACTCGGACGTTACTGAGGAACAGGACCCGAGTCCTGTTGTGCATTCACAACACACACACACACACACCTTGGAGGGTCGTCTGCAAAACCTTAGTTTTCCAGCGAGTCAAAACACGTTATATACATGTAGGCGGAGCTTTGGGCTAACGAGTTAACGAGCAGTGAAATGCCACAGGAACTGTCGGACGCAGGAGCTGAAACGTCACCCAGGAAAGCCTTCAGGCGAGCGCTAAATATTCCCTCAAACGGTCGGACCACGAGAAATGTGAATTATATCCACGGCTAAGAAGCGTAAAACCGCAAAACTATTACTAGGCACTTGGGCTCGACATGCTGCTCCACATTTCCCAGGGTAGTAAAACACTCAGGGGTGTGCTGTTACAGGAAACTAATCAGCGACGGTGTTGCAGGACGTCCCAAGGTTGATTACTTTTCCTATAACCGCACACCCGAAGTGTTTTATTCCTCCTAGCCCACAGCAAATTTATGCGTAGTTACGTTTAACGTCAGCAAAATGTCACCTACGTTATAGCAGCTATCAACGGTCGTTCCTTCACCGGCCTCTATTTATTCTCTCTCTCGAAATTAATAACACAAAAAAAAAAAAAAAAAAAAAAAAGGAAAACACACAAAGAAGCGTAAACTCCTCTGTTCTTTAATTTCCAGCTTTATCTCTGATTCGGGAGACTCCTTCCCCTAAACGTTCCTGATAAAATCTCAACGATGACACAGTATTTTTTTAATCCGGTTCTCGTTACTCCGGGGTGCGCTGTAGATGGCCCCGTGGGCGAGCTGTTCCTATAGATACGATAACGCATGAGAACACGCGCGTGAATTCGGTTAAAGTTCAGAGAAAACAAATCGGCGCCTTCTGACCGACCAGAATCGAGAATGCACCAGCAGCAGCGTGGCGTGAGAAAAGTTAGAAATGGTTTCACGGAAAAAAAATATATATAAAAATAAATAAATAAAAACATCGCCACACTGAAGCCTCAAACACTAAAAATCAGTTAAAAAAATAATTTTTTAAATAATAATCATAAAAAAAAAAGACAAAATGAGGATTCTAAATAAAAAATCTAACGGAAAGAAAACAACATTCAGGTTTTCAGTCAGTTCAAGAAAGCGCTTCTCTCTTCAAGCAAACGCTACTTTCGTTCTCGTACGTGAAATAGTGTTTTTTATCGCGGGTTTACTCAGTGTTCTCAACTATAGTGCCACGATTAGCTCGTTCTCTTCCACTCCAGTCTACACACACTTCAGGATCCGTACACTTCAGGCCACTTCACGTCTTTAAGACTGAGCAGAACTTTAAGTGCACTCTCTAGATTGTGCACGCGTGTGTGCGCGCGTTGGGGACGGAGGCGTAGTTCTAGTGCAGTGTTCTGGACGCAGGGCACTCCTACAGCAGGATTTGCGGACTGCGGTGAGAGGATTTGATCTGTGCCCGCTGAGAGACGTCTCGGTGCTCCTGAGTTTCGGCCGTTAGAAAAATCACGAGCGTTCAGCCTCATCGCCGAGCTAAAACGCATCACAGCTGGCGACAGTCTGACCTGCGGTCCTTCCTCGGACGTGGACGCCACGCCGGATTCAGACCCTTCTGTCTCTTTCAGAAGAGCTTGAGACGCACCGAGAGAGCAAGAGTGTGGAGAGACGAAAAGCCAGGTTATAGAAACACACTGTATAAGTGCAGAATAAAACTGCGCGGTGCTGTTACAGGAACATAATCGATCGACGACGGTACGATGGGACAAAGTGGACTTCCTGTAACGTTGATTACTTCCCTGTAACAGCGCACCTCAAGCGTTTTATTCCTCTTACAGCACGGCGACTTGGTTGCCACGATTACAACTAATTTATTAACACCACCACGTCAATATTATATCCATTTATAGTTACATTAACGAATAAGCAGTTTGTGTGTGTGTGTGTGTGTGTGTGTGTGTGTAGCGCTATAGTGTATGAAGAACACACTCATAGCCTGTGACGTACTCCAGGAAGCTCCACGAAATAAAATCTTGCATAGAAAGCTTGGAAGTTGGGAGTGTGTGTGTGGAACTTTGATTCAGAAACACATCATGACACGAACACTCGCTTCACTGGACTACAGTAGTAATAGATTATACTTTTAGTACTTATTATAGAAAGCTCTCTTATAACATGGGGACGTTTATTCGTTTTTGCTAGCGTTTGGGAAGGGGGCGGGGTTTCGTCCCGGATGACTCGGCCCCATTGCCTGGGGCACCGGGGACCACTGGATGTATTGACGAGGAGGAAGAAACCGGGAAATTCGGCCTGCGGGGCGTTCCCATGTCTCCCCTGCTCAGCTCTTCTCTCTTTCTGTTGCTTGTGTTTTGATCAAGGAGGTGGACATGTTGGGGGAGATCATGTGCGCTGTTGAGTACATAACGAAGCGACGAGGCGTGAACACGTCCTCTCGAAGCCGCAAAGGAACGAGCGCCGCAGTAGGAGGACAGGAAACCGGCGTGCTGATTTAACAGTGACGCATTACACCGTGTCACTCCCCTACCCGAATGATGCGCTCTGAACAGCGGGAGGCATTCGGCGTTGTCTCTAAAGGGCTATGCGGACAGGATGGACTTTTACACAACATTTCCACCGCGACGGCCCTTCGCACACAACCCACATCCCAAAAAAATAAAAAATAAAGGACATGCTGACCGTCGGATGATCTGTTAGCGGAGTTTTTCGTGTTTAGTCTTCAGCTCTCACAGATTGTCAATAACTGCCAGGTCAAACGTTTAGCAATTCAATCGATTAGCATTGTGAAGATTTAAAGGCAATAAAGGGATTGTCGGTAGCCTTTCGCGATATTATACGCTGCGTAAACAGGACGTTTACCTACGGCTTGTGAGTGGATTCATTTCTTTTCCTTTAAAAAATACTTTTTTTTGGGACTTTTCCTGCAAGCGCTATCTGCCCCACGTGAGCTCGCGATCGGATAGGACCATTGCGATGGACACGTGATAAGATTAAAGCCTTTCCCACGGAGTCAGCGCAGCCAGTTACACTCTCTAGATCTCCTCAAGTCCGAGTGGTTTCCTTTTTTTCCTCATTTTTCTCTAATTCACTCCTCCTCCTCCTCCCACCCAGAGCGCCGGTGCGGAGGAGGAGGAGGAGGAGCTCAGCGAAGCGAAGCGGAGCACAGGGAAAGGGGGTTAATGGCTCTTTGGCTTAGGGAGGCGAGAGTTCCCGGCGCTGGACAGATCATGAGACCGACTTGAGCCCATCTCGTCTTTAGGAGCTGAGCTCATTCTCATGCTGGAGCTGTGTGTTGATGGGGTCAGACTGGACTGGGCTGCTGAGCTGATGCAGGGAAGGCCACGGGATGGAGGGGGCAGGTGTCTGGTCCTGGATGGGCCGCTGAAACCTGCGCCGAATGCACCTCGTGCCCCTCGTCCTAACCCGAGCTGCTCGCCTCCTCTGGGTTTCATGAGGACAGGAGCCTTCCTGTCTCTGCTGAGTGTGTGAAGGTCACCGGGTTGTTGATTCGTCCTCCTCAGTTGGACGCAGTTATTACTAACGTGAGCCTCGGGGCCGCGTGACTCATCGGTTCGGAGACGGGTGTTTAGCAGGAGGACGACATTATCGGAGTTCAGAGTGCTGGGGGGTAAAGAGGCAGCAGCGGCACTAACAGCAGGAGCAGTCGCCGGCACGGAGGAAGGAAGCGTGGCATTACTGGTGGCAGAAACGGGTAAAATTACAGCGCAGGACTGTGACTTCACTGGACCGTCACCAGGCTGGGTGTCCACACGGTCACTGGGGGCCTCGGAGAGGGCTTGGCGTGAGGGTCTTGCCAACTTGTTGAGCTGGCTGGTTGACGGCTGGGAAGGCTGTAGTATCTGAGGCTGAAGGAGGAGGGGGAAAAAATGAACAGGATTATTAGAAATAATCAAATGATCTCGCAACAGTGTGCTGCTGCATATTCTGGGAAAAACAAACCAAAAAACGAAAACAAAAACATAGACAGGACATTCACCTAATGACACAGGTGTTCTGTTTTTATGTTACAAACTGAATTGTTTCCTCAACAGCCAATGGCATGTGGGCTACACCTCACCACGTCGAATCTAAACGCTACCGAAATTAGACACGATCTCAAACAGAGCTTGTTTTCGGACGTGTATGATTTACCATTGAACACACAAATAAATTCCTGCCACGATATGCTCCCAGATTGCTCCCGCACCATGGGGCGTTTCTTGCATCGTTTATCCTACCCACTTTGCTCACAGACAGATATGAAACAAAAAAAGAGACAGATTTTTTTCTTTTTAAATATACACACGGTCTTATTTGGGTCTGCAGCACCGTACAGAATCGTACAAAAATCTCTAAAAGGCCATTTTCGATTTCACAGGGACTTTAAAGAAGAAGCATCGACTACGAGATGACTTTGATTCTTGGCGTGTGAGCGATGTTGGCAGGGCTGAGGGGAAAACTCAACACCTCTGCAATTATTAACACTGATGTGGACTTCTTCGCGAGGCCACGGGGTCACAATCAAAGCTCTGCACATGGCGCTTCGCACACCGGCACGCCTCTTCAGCTGACACGTTAAGAATACGACGCCGGGTTTCGGCTCTGATGGGTTCACGGGGCGAGTGGATCAGCCGAGGGGTGAGAGAGAGAGAGAGAGAGAGCCTGGAAGAAGGCTGGGGCCGTGCGTGGAACCACTTGCAGAAAGATTACAATAGCGGTTGTCAGGAGCAAACCACATACTCAGACGTGAGTCCGTCTGTCACGGCTGCCTCAAAGAGAATTATTCTGTGTGATGCTCTGGTCGGCAGTGAACGGCTCTCTGGGTACTATTGTGAAGCGGAGCTTTTGATGTGGGGTCTGCTTTTCACACAGCTTGATGTCCAAACTGACCCTGTTTCGCTCTCGACTACACCGGGAGATATCCGAGCGTGAAATGGAACCGAACTGAATCTGAACGGTCTCATATCGAGATCTTAGTGGACTGCTGGACAGTCAGGTTGAGCTTTGGAGCTTCGAGCTCTTATGCGGCAGGAGGCCAGACGGAGCTGATCGTTCTGACGAACCAACGTCGAGAAGTGGATTTTCTGGCTCACTGCACCACCTACTGGTTTAACCTCCATATTCTTCTTCCTTATAAGACAAAAAAGGAAACAAAACAAAAACAAACCCACAGTAGTGCTTTCATGATGCTGACTGCATCGCCTGCTCTCATCTCCCACTCCACCTGTCAATATTTGCCTCTGGCCTTAGGCTAGGACCTTAAAAATACATTTTCATAACCTCAGATTCAAGACGTTAGCGAGACAGAGGGGAAAGGGGAACCAGAGCGGCTGTCCTCGTGGTGTGGCGTGACCCAGTGCTGGAAGAGGCACTCAGAGTCTCCTGTGCTCAAAAAGAAAGTTTTTACTTTGGGGACCAAAACAGCAAAGAAGAGGCAACTGCCTCATAGTGACACTCGCTTGATAATTACCGGAGGCTTTTTAGGATTTAGGACAAAATGAAGACAAATCATGAAGAAGAAGGTGCAAAAACCCCCAAAACAAAACAAAAAACCCATAAAAGTAGAAAATGATCATGTGAGGAAAAGACTCAAAAGCTTGAAAAGACAAGCTTCCAAAAGAAGGCATCCTCCATCAGGCGTATTCAAAGCCACGCCCACTGGGCAGGCGCGCCATGACGGCCGCATCCTAATCTCCGTTTAATTCAATGCTATACAAACTGACTGTGAAAACATTTGAATAACAACAATGCAGCCTCCCGGGCAATTTCCACACACACACTTTAAATAATAATTAGAATGAGAATACAAAAGCGGCATCGAGTCCCTGTTCACGTCGGGACCGAGGCACTGATGCGTGATTGGACTGCATGGATGGAAGGATTTTAACGTGAGTGGCGAGGTCATGCAGAACACAGAGAGCTTATCGCCCTGCCGTCGTCATTAATACACGGAGAAACGGCGAGAAGGCGCCGGGGGGTGTGAACAGCACGTCGCTCGTGTAGTACCGTGGGTTCTCTACGGGACCACGATTAGATCAATCGTTTCTCCAAATATCATCATTATGATAGACTTACCCTAATGAATAACCCTAGACGATGAAAGAAGGCATGCGACATGACGTAAATGAAAAATATTTCGTTCTGATATACAGAAAAATCAAATGCTGATTATATATCAGATATAACTCGCACCACCTGCTTTTACTGAGCGCATTAGTGTTAACTGGGGTGATGGTGTTAGCATTAGGATGGAAAAAAAAGCAAGAGAGAGACAAGAAGAGGGAAAGACAAGTCACAGAAAGAGAGAGAGAGAGAGAGATACTGGGAGTGACAGACAGGCAAACAAAGACAGAGACTGGGAAAGAGAGACAGACTGGGAAAAAGAGACATAGATAGATAGATAGATAGATAGATAGATAGATAGAGCGACAGATAGACAGATAGAGTGACAGACAGACAGACAGACAGACAGATAGATAGATAGAGTGACAGACAGACAGATAGATAGATAGATAGATAAATAGATAGATAGATAGATAGAGTGACAGACAGACAGACAGACAGACAGACAGATAGATAGATAGATAGATAGATAGATAGATAGATAGATAGAGTGACAGACAGACAGACAGACAGACAGATAGATAGATAGATAGATAGATAGATAGATAGATAGATAGATAGATAGATAGATAGAGCAACAGACAGAGCGATATAAGGGATGGGAAGGAGGGAGAGAGATACTGGGAGTGACAGACAGGCAAACAAAGACAGAGAATGGGAAAGAGAGACATAGACAGGTAGACAGATAGATAGAGCAACAGACAGACAGACAGACAGACAGACAGACAGATAGATAGATAGATCAACAGACAGACAGACAGATAGATAGAGTGACAGACAGACAGATAGAGTGACTGACAGACAGATAGATAAAGCGACAGGCAGACAGATAGAGTGACAGACAGACAGACAGAGTGACTGACAGACAGATAGATAGATAGACAGATAGATAGAGCGACAGGCAGAGCGACACGTGGGATGGGGAGGAGGGAGAGAGATACTGGGAGTGACAGACAGGCAAACAAAGACAGAGACTGGGAAAGAGAGACAGACTGGGAAAGAAAGACAGACAGACAGGCAGACAGAGCGACACGTGGGACGGGGGAGGGAGGGGGTATTTTAGAGTAAAGTACTGTACCACGCTGTATCTGTGAAGTAATGCACTAACTCCTCCACTCCTGAGCCAGGGGCATTGTGGGAGAGGCAGAGGGAGAGAAACAAGGAGAGGAGAGCTCCGTCAGTCTCACACACACACACACACACACACACACACACACACACACACACACACACACAGACACGCGCACACATAAAGGCACATGCAAACCCCCCCCCATACACACACAAAGTCACACACACAACCTTATTATTTAGCACGGCTCAGCGTTGCTCACAGAGCCAGAGGCTGCATGCACTTCATGCCAGCGCGTAAAACACAAACAAGCATCAAAACAGACGGAGGGAACGAGGCCGAGTTTAACCAGCCGCTTACATCACCTCAGAGCTCCAGCGGAGTGTGTGGGACGATCTAGCATGCTGAGATAAAGTGTGTATGCAGCTGTGTGTGTGTGTGGGTGTGCACGTGTGTGTCTATCAGCTCCTTCTGTCTCACAGCGTGTTACTCTTCTAATCCAGTGCGAGACAAAGGAGGAGGAAGATGGGAGTTTTTATTCATTTCTCCAGTAAGTCTTTTATAAAAAAGATGTCATGGCTGGCATTTCGGGTGAGAGCACAAAGACAGATTTGCTTATTTCCTAACAAAAATAAATAAGTAAATAAGTAAGTAAGTAAGTAAATAAATAAATAAATAAGAATCGTGTGTGATAACAGGTGATGATGGAAAGTGCAGGGACAATCCAGCTGTGTATGACAGAGAGAGAGAGCAAGAGAGAGAGAGAGCAGGAGAGAGAGAGTGAGAGAGCGAGAGAGAGAGTGAGAGAGAGCGAGTGAGAGAGAGAGAGAGTGAGAGAGCGCGAGTGAGAGAGAGCAAGAGAGAGAGAGAGAGAGAGAGCGAGTGTGAGAGAGAGCACGAGAGCAAGAGAGAGCGAGAAAGAGAGTGAGAGAGAATGAGAGAGTAAGAGAGCAAGAGAGGGAGTGAGAGAGAGAGAGAGTGAGAGAGAGCGAGTGTGAGAGAGAGAGAGAGAGAGAGAGAGAGAGAGAGAGCGAGTGAGAGAGAGAGAGAGCGAGTGTGAGAGAGGGAGAGCAAGTGAGAGAAGGGGGAGGCTGATGTGTCTTAGTGAGAAGAATAAACAAAAAGTAAAATCATCACTGCGTTATAGCCAGATGTGCGTGTCCACACCGAGAGAAACACAGACAGGCAGACGGGTGTGAGAGGAGGACAGATGGCGAGAGGGAGAGATGGAGCGGGCGTGGTCGTGTGTGCAGGCTGATCCGCAGGGTGACGCAGGCAACGTGGGGGGGGGGGTGGTGGGGGGGGTGGGGGTGGTGGTGGATGG
>JAQMCW010000006.1:482879-499316 GCA_030068335.1 Chrysichthys cranchii
ACTACCATTTCCACTTTCTTGGGACCCGTAATGAAGCTTATAGAGCAAAAATGCAGAGAAACACAACGGGAAAATGCGTTGAACACGTTCACACCACTATTGCACTGTTTATGAGGCTTATATTCAGTACAAGCCTCAGACGCCTCAGAGTCGGCTGGAATTGTTAGGAATTTCCTTTCTCCTTTTCACCATGGAGATTTTTTTAATCTCACTTTTTTCTCACAAAAGTTTCTAATTAGTGTGCTTGCTCTGCAGGCCCCTATTGTTCTTCTTAAGTTTTATTATTCTTATTCTTATTTTTATTATTCCGTTCACCCGTTTGTTCTACCCCTTTCTTCTCCTAGGGCTTTCGAGCTAGAGATACCGTTCCAACTCTGAAGCGTCCGTGCCGATCCGGGTTATGATGGCTTGTTCAATTGGTTACGTTACCCCTTGTCGTTTGTTTGGTATTCCCGCTTCCTCCCGCTTGAGGAGTCATTTGTGTGCTTTTCCCGCCCAATTCCGTGCCAAAACCGGTCTTCTCTAGGACCTTGAGGAGTTATTAGTGTGCTTGCTGCTGGCAACATTTGATCAAGCACACTTCGCATTTTCTCTGCGGAAATGCAGTCTAGTTTCTAATGATTTCTATCACAGAGAGAAGTTTCAGAAAAGATATTTTCTGTTACAGAAAAGAACCTTCACTTGCATTCCATGTAATCATTTCTCCACTCGAGGGTGGTGTTGCGTTCATTTAGTTTTTTTTTTAAACTCCTTTTTTGTCTCGCAGTCAACAAAAGATCAACTACAACAAATCTTTACTACTTAAATTATAGAAATCTCTCTCTCTCTCTCTCTCTCTCTCTCTGTGTGTGTGTGTGTGTGTGTGTGTGTGTGTGTGTAGACGCCCTCCTGGCTGATCTGGAAAGCTCCGCCTCTCCTCTTGCTCGGTGCCCCGTCCTTTTGACCTCTGACCCTCCAGTGACTGCCGACACCTCATCAACATGCAACCAAGACTCCGCTCAGAGCCGGCCTCCCCCGCCTGCATACACACCTCAGCAGGTGGGCAATGAAAACACACATGTACTTACACACTTTCTGACTGTCTGGCATTATGACTTTTACTTTTATTAGTTGTTCAGTTACTTTTTATTAGTGTGTTTGCTCTGCAGGCACACTACTGTTCTTCTTAATTTTTATTCTTATTCTTATTTTTATTATTCCGTTCACCCGTTTTTTCGGCCCTCTACTCCTCCTAAGGCACATGTGTCAAATCGGTCCATAAAAGGGCCGTGGGGGTGCAGGTTTTCAGTCCAACCAAGCAGGAGCCACACCTGATTACACAAGTTTAATCACTTGAGATTGACTTTCAGTTAACTCGGGTGTGAGTTGTGTTTGGTTGGAATGAAAACCCGCACCCACACGGCCCTTTTATGGACTGGTTTGACACCCCTGTTCTAAGGCTTTCGAGCTAGAGACACCATTCCAACTCCGAGATGTCCGTGCTGATCCGGGCATGATGGCTTGTTCAAATGGTTACATCATCCCTTGTCGTTCGTTTGGCATTCCAGTTTTTCTGTGAAATTCCGCGAAAAACTGGCACTCTCTAGGACCTTGAGGAGTCATTTGTATGCTTTTCTGCCCAGTTCCATGCCAAAACCAGCACTCTCTAGGACCTTGAGGAGTTATTAGTGTGCTTGCTGCTGGCAACATTTGAGCAAGCACGCTTTGCCTTTTCTCTGCGGAAATGCAGTCTAGTTATTATGATCATCTCACTGTTTCAGTAGATTAGTTTGTGATTTATTTTCATCTCTCTTGTAGACAGTTTCAGCTGCCATGAAGTCTAACGGCTCTCAGAACCCCGACAAGCTTTACAGGTAAACTGCACCCAGACTATGTTACTAACGATCACATGGGATTTGAGTTCCATATTTTAACCTGTGATTATTCTTCTTTGTTTGTGTGTGTGTGTGTGTGTGTGTGTTCACTCAGCACTGTGTGTAAGCCACGCTCTCCACGCTCTCCTGACCCTCCTCCTGCCTTCTCGTCCTCATCGGTGCTGGGTGGAGGCCTGAGTGAACTTGACCACCTCCTACAGGAGCTCAATGCAACCCAGTTCAACATCACCGGTGTGTGTGTGTGTTCCCCAAGTGTGTTATTCTTCATACACCACAGAAATTGGATATTATTACAATTTTTTTATTTATTAAAGAATGGCATGTACGTTTTTATCCATTTATAGTAACATTTAATGATTTATCTGAGATTTGGGTTGAAGCTTTTCATCCCATGGAAGGAATTTCCACATTAAACTGTTTGTGTGTTTGTTTTTGTCACACACACACACACACACACACACACACACACACACACACACACACAAACCCGAATAAACAGAATGTATTGAATTATTTCCTACCTTACTAATTGTATTACGCAAAACCTCAGCGAGGCTAAACACCGTGCTGTGTATCGTTTATCATATCATCCTTCAGTCTTGTGATATTATAGTTCTGCTTTAACGTCCAGCACTAGTGTGTGTGTGTGTGTGTGTCCTGTCTTACACTGATCATCTGTTTCCTAGATGAGATTCTGGCTCAGTTCCCTACGACTAAGAAGGAGGACAAGGACAAGGAGCAATCAGGAAAGTCGGCGCCCTCCACTGGGTGCGTTCTTTCCTACACTCAGTCACTCGCTCACTCAATCTGCTCGCTAATCTGGATTATAATTAAATCACCTTTTTATTTAATGCAAAGTCATCTATCTTGGACTGGAAGCGTGGTCTGTGCTTAAAACTCTTCTCGCTGACTAAAAGATTACACCTCCGAAGTGTGTACATTGTACACATATATGTCAGCCATCTTGTAGGTGATGTTATACTCAGTGTGGAGAAGGGGCTCGCGGTCAGGTAGCATATATACCAACAGATATTCCTGTGATATTCCTGTCACTGCTGGCTTGGTCATGCATTCCCGCCCTGCGGTGGATTGGCGTCCTGCCCAGGGTGTAACCCCGCCTCTCACCTGCCCGAAGTCAACTGGGATTGGCTCCAGCTTCCCCCCTGCGACCCTGAACAGGATTAAACGTCAGAAGATGAATAAATGAATGGATATTAGTCTTTTGATTTGTTTGGTAGACCTCTGTGTAGCCTGCCTCTAAATGTTAAATGATCCTCATCAACTTCTGAATATCTGGATTTCAATTCACAAATACAGTGGAACCTTGGACTGTGAGCATAATTCGTTCCGGAGACGTGCTTGTAATCCAAAGCACTCGTATATCAGAGCGGGTTTCCCCATAAGAAATAATGGAAACTCAGATAATTCGTTTCACAACCAAGAAATATTTATATAAAAATGATTAATACAAAAGTAAAAATACATAAAATTGCCATGAATTTGCAGACCGCTCATGCAGCGCACCTATTCTGAGCACTCCCAATTGCGGCGTATGTCAGAGAACTCAAAAAGTTTTATGACTATAGTTGGCTTTAGTCTTTTTAAAGATCACGTTTATGTTTTTTCCTTCAAATGACATTTGCAAATTCATTGAGTGGTCATATTGGGCTTTTCAAACAGGCTAATAATTGAACCGATTTGAGATTTTGCTTGCAGTAGGTTGACAGCATAATGTTCCCTTGCCTATTAGCTTATTAATTACCAAACCGTTCTCTCTCTTTATCTGTTACCAGTTGTGTTTGTCCTTTTGGAAAAAAAGGCCCATTTGGCCTCATCCTCTTCCGGCACTCTTCTTTTATTGAGTATGTCCTTTTCAGCCCATCCTGACCTCTTTCTATCCATCCTGTGACGCTTATTGCTACGTTACTGAATGAAACAATTTAGTTGTTGGGCGCAACCAGATCTCCTGCTTAGCTACTTCGGCATTGTCTGAGAGTGAGTGACATCGCAAAGCAAAGTGGCCAATGTGTAAATATGGCGTATAGCCAGGGTTCAGGAAGTACTTCGGTTGAGCTATTAGTAGCATAATGGCACTTCACTCATCGGCTAGCAGAGTAAAATAATTAAATGAAAACGAAAACATTTGTGTGTGTGTGTGTGTGTGTATGTGTGTGTGTGTTTAGGTCAGTGAAACCCTCCGCCACATCAGCCACTCTGGAACTGGACAAACTGATGGCGTCTCTGTCAGATTTCCGTGTGCAGAGCGTGGTGAGTAGCTACGCGTCATTATCACGTACGCTAACTGGAACATCACTTTCAGACCAACGTTTTTCTGAAAAAGAACTCGGGGTCTTTATCACAAAGTCTTAACAATTGCATTGTGTCTCAACTCCGTCCATCCACGTGTCCGTTATTAGCCGGCAGCTCAGGCCAATCCGGTACCTTTGCAGCAACCGGTGTCCCCACCACAGGCGTCCACCGGTGGCTCCCTGGACAGCATGCTGGGCCTCCTGCAATCAGATCTGAGCAGGCAGGGCGTGTCCACTTCCTCCAAGGGAAACTGCTCCGCCTGCCAGAAACCAATTGTGGGACAGGTGAGGTTATACTAATGCTAATGCTAAAAACGAGTCATGGCTAACTGCTTTATTAGTAGGGTTGCCAACCGTCCTGATTTACGCAGGATGTCCCGGAAAATGGGTGATTTTGAAGTGTCCCATCCGGGACAGCTCTATTCCCGCATTCCAGTCACAGCCTTACCGGCCAATAATAGATTACTGTCAGCATGGCTAGTGCGAGGTGTGTTTTCGTGACTGCACTGGCCACTAGTGGTGAGCGCTGACAAAATTTTAGATTGAGTGGTCAAAATGAGTGGTGAACCCAAGGAAAAACGCCGGGAAACCCCCCCCCTCGCAAAATTTGAGCGCCGCCGCCACCATCCCCCCGTAGCTCTGTCGCTTCAAAGCAAAAAGGTCCTGGGTTCGATCCCCGGGGTCGACCTGGGCGCTTTTCTGGGTGGAGTTTTGCATGTTCTCCCTGTGCATGTGTGGGTTTCCTCCCACAGTCCAAAGACATGCACTTTAGGTGGATTGTGTACTCATAATTGCCCATGTGTGTGTGTGTATGTGAGTGTGAGATCATGAACCCGGGGTAAGGGGATGGTTGGGTGTGGGGCAACCGACCTCACCCTGTATAACGTATTCTGCTACGGAAATATCATTGCCGCCGATGGCATGGGAGAAATAGTGAGTGAGTGAGTGAGATATCCAGTTATTACCCATAATACCTCTGGAGTCTTGATTAATAACAGACTATGCAATAAATACTTTATGTAATGCACTGATAGTCTAAAGTGTAGATCTTTGGGGGCGATATGTTATTTGTTTATTTATTTACTAACGTAAGTATGATCGCTAACTCATCTGCACTTCCTGTTTCCCATAACGCCTGTGTGGTGTAGGTAGTGACGGCCCTGGGGCGGGTGTGGCACCCTGAACACTTTGTGTGCTCCGAGTGTGAATGTGAACTGGGGAACCGTAACTTCTTTGAGAAGGACGGGCGTCCGTACTGCGAGCCGGATTACTTCAGCCTGTATTCGCCTCACTGCGCGCACTGCAATAAACCCATTCTCAACGTGAGTGCCTTGTTTGTCTTTACACATTGTCCCGAAATAAACACTCTACAGGTTTTCATGGGCTTTGTTTCGTCTGTAGAAAATGGTGACGGCGCTGGATAAGAACTGGCACCCTGAGTGCTTCTGCTGTGTGAAGTGCAGCCGGACTTTCGGTGATGAAGGTACGTGGTCTGGGATCTGTAGGCGTGGCTGAGTTACACCACGCTGTACTTCAGTCTGATTTTGAGATCTGGAGCACTTCCTGTCCTTTTCTCTCAGGCTTTCATGACCGTGAGGGACAGCAGTACTGTCAGCAGTGTTTTCTGGCGTTGTTCGCGTCACGGTGTGAAGGCTGCTCTCAGCCCATCATGGAGAATTACATCTCTGCCCTGAACGCCCTCTGGCACCCGCAGTGCTTCGTCTGCAGGGTGAGCTGACTCAAGCACTTTTATTCCAAACATCATCCAGGGTGATTAATGGACTGAAATGTATACAGATTAAATGAACTAAATGAACTTTTTTTTTTTTTTTTAAATTGAAGTTTAGTTTTTGTATTTTGCGCTAGATGTGTTCGTCTCACGGAATGTTGTGCTTTAACTTGCATAATACAATATTTTGTTTAGTATTGTAAAATTCTAACATTTTACGATATTCACCCAGGAAAGATGAATCATTTTTACTTTTCTTCACCATTCCTTAAAGGGAGGAAAACTATTCTTTGTCTAAAGACATATGTTTTTAGGACAGCTTTTCCATTCAACAAAGTTCTACATGTTTAATGTGTTTATAAGGTAAAAAAAAATGTAACCTTGTTGTAAATTTTATACAATTTCAAAAACGTGCAGTTTTTTATATTTGCAAAAAACTACTTTCGCTTTATAAAATATTGTTTTTTAATATTTACAAAGAAATTACTATCGCTTTATAGATGCAACAGTACTTCTATAGTGAATATCTTAATTTCAAAAGCTAGAATTGAACTCTTCTTTCATTTGAAATGATAAAAATGTACTTTTATATAATTTTTTTTTTTAGCTCACATGATTAAAAAGGTATACTTTTCTAGCAGATTGTTTCATTTTAAAAGCTTTTTAAAGAATTTAATTATTTTAAAGTGTAAAAATGTGCTTTTTTTTGGCAGAATATTTATTTGAAAAAGGAACAAATCTGTTTACCAAATACCAAGTAAATGCTTTAATTGTTCATAGTAAAAATGCATGTTTGTAGCAGGTGTTTTATTTTCAGTGGGTGAAAACATACATATGTTTGGAGATATCCTTCACCACTTGTTGGTGCGCCTGTCCTTGCACTCCCAAATCCCAGAGTAGCCTTGATGTTGACGTGGCTATAAATCCTCTGCAGCCTACTTCAACTGGTCAGACCTTCGCGTTCCAGCTACGTTGTTGCGCATAAGCTGCAAGTTTGGTGTACCTCAGCTTTTGGTGCTTGTAGGCCTCCCCAACTGCATCCTTCCATGGTACAGTGAGCTCAATGATATAAACAAGCTAGAGTGATACTGACCATAGCACAAGGTCAGGTCTGAGGTCAGGTCTGGGGCAGAGTTTTTGACCTAGGTCCACCAACAACTTCCAATCTCACACACCCCCAACGGCCCAGCTGCCCAGAGCGATCATGTGGGATCTTCTCCATACCACTGGCTGAGTTTTATTTGGGAGACAGCAGGATATCATAGGAGGCCTTGATGGTGAAGCTTGCTCTAAATGCTTCCATCTCCCACAGATCTTTCCAGGAGAGATTCCTCTTCTCCACTCCCTCCCATCTCAGCCATTGCCCTTACTTACCCTGTGCAACAGCCTTCACCTGCCTTGTTGCCTTCTCTTCCTGGTGAATCTTCTGCACCACGAGCCTGTGCTTCTGAGGAAGTGTGGCCTTGTTCTAGGATGGTGTGCTGGCTTCAAGACCAAGACCACTCCTCCCATGCTGGACTCAACCTACAAGGTCCCTTTGCATGAGTGCTGCCTTTGTGAGCTCGGTTGCTTCTGATGGTGTCCATCTTCTGCCAGTAGCTAGGTTTGGGGCAACTTGGGCAACAACAGGATCGCTTGACTCTGTTAGCATCATTTCCAGGCTCACCTTGGCACACTTGTACTCCTCTGTGAGACTGGTGATGGGTACTTCTAGTATGCCTTTTCCATAGAGCTCAATGCTGCTGAGGAACCTGGGGAGACCAAGGCATTTCTTCATGTATGAGCTAAGAAGCTGCTCCAGCTTTTCTACCTGAGTGACTGGAACCTCATACGGGGTTAGTGACTACACTAGACATCGAAGGAGGCCAAATTGCAAGCACCAGAGTTTCAGTTTGCCAGGGAGAGTAGTTTTGTCGATGGTCTAGAGGCCACAGACAGCATCCTTCCTGACCTGTTGCACCTGGTTGCTGTCTTTGTGGGGTGCACTGGACCAATGCTCAAGGCTCTTAACTGGCTTCTCAGAGATTGTGGGAATCGCCTCTTTGCCAATATAAAAGGGTTGGTCAGCCAGCTTCCCCTTGATGATTGGAAATGCTTCTTGACTTGCTTGGCTTAATCTTCATCCGGGCCATCCCGATGCTATCATGGAGCTTTCTGAGCAGTCTCGGAGTACAAGCCTTGGTCCTGGTGAGTGTTGTAATATCATCTGTCAATGCCCTGACAGGTGGCATCCTCAGACCAGGTCTTATATACTGTCCCCCAACCACCCATCAAGACACTGTATGGCCACCCCCTGTGTGATCACCTTCATGGCCATGGTGAAAGCTAGAGGAGAGATGGTGCAGCCCACCAAGATTCCCACTTCCAGATGCTGCCATGCTGCGGTGAAGCCTGCTGTTGTTTCACATAGCTGAATGTCTTGGAAATAGGCTTTGACAAGATCTGTGAGAGCCGCTAGTACCATGAAGAAGTCAATGGCAGCCAAGAGGAAGATATGAGGGATGGAGCCAAAAAAGCACCAGATGCAGATTTGTTCCCTCTTTCTTGGCAACCTGGATCTGGTGCCAGATGGTGCTGGTGTGACAGCCGGGGAAGCCGGAGATTCCTGCCTTCTGAACTGATGCCTCACTGATGTGGTTTCTTCACAGGTACCTGGATAACCTTTGAGCCACTACACTGAAGAAGGTTTTGCCATCAACATTTAGGAGGCTGATCTTGCAGAAATGACTGATTTCTGAAAAATCCCTTTCCTTGGGAATTAGTGTTCCCCCAGCTTTCCGCCAGGATGTCAGGATCTCCTCTTTGCTTCACACCACCTTCATGAGCCTCCAGAGGAATGCAGGGCATCTGGTGCATTTTTGTAGCGTGTGAATGGAATGCAATTAGGACTCGCCTTGATGAAGCCCTCACTCTATGCACGATCTTCTTGACTTCACTCCATCTTGGTGGGCTGGTGTCTAGCTGGTGAACAGGGGACGGATTGGAGGCATGTCAGCAGGGAGAGTGATCTTTTCATGCCATCTGCTATCTGGACAGGACCTTTATAGGTCCTTCTCCAGATCTACCTTTGACAAGGAGAGATTTCCACTGCTCTCACTTGTGAAGACTTTTCAAAAATTTGAAAGGGTCTTTGTAGAAGCGTGCTCTTGTCTTCTCCTTCCTCCTGGACCAGCACAAGACTTTCAGCTCTCCTCAGTGTCATGAGCCTGCACTGGATCTCTGCGTGCAGCAGGTTTATGCCATCTCTCTCTTCTCCTTCACTACTTCTTCAATTGCATTCTCTCTCAGACCAGGTGACCTATTTCCCTCTGCCTCCTTGATATAGTGGGGATTGTTGGTGCTGTTCTCTTCCTCTCTACTGCTCTGAATCGCTCTGCTCCATAGGTGTAATTATTTCCCCCGTACGCTCCAGTTTCTTCAGGGTGGTGGCACGGAGAGAACCCAAGATGTTGCTGAGGTCGACATTGACCTCCCCCATACTGCCATTTCGCAGGATTTTGGTTACTTGATCTGTTGCTTTTGCTCCTGAATCTTTTTCTCTTCTGTTGGTTGTACTGGGCTAGGTTCAGGTTTCTCTCCCGTGTCTTTCTCTTCCTCTGCTGGGACTGGGTTTTTGATGTCCTTAAGACTTTGATTTTTAACCTGCTGCTGAACTTCAATTGACTGACTCTTGCTTCTTAAAAAGTAGCTGTCCATGTATGATCCCGTTGCCCCTTCTCCAGACTGCCTTTCCTGCCCTGATGTAATCGTATGCCGAATGTCACAGGCCACTGCTTAGGTAGCTTAGACTAGCTTAGCCTATCCTACCGAGGAGTCTTTTCCTGTAGGAGACATGCTGGGGCATTTAGTAGGCATGCTTTTGAATTAAAATGAGCTCTTGAAGCACAGAAAAAAACACTCGGTAATGCACTGTACAGTACACCGATACACAAGGGAACTCCATGAGTTGCGGGAGAGAGTGAGGCATCACGGAAGGCGAGTGACACGTACATCCAGGTATCATCCGTGTACATCCAGGTGTCTTCCGCGTACTTTCGGGCATCGTCCGAACGTGGCGTACATCATACGCTGTTACGCTGGCCTGCCAGCAATGCTTGCCCGCGAATCTTAAATATTTTCTAAATATTTTACAATTTTTAGCATATTGCAGTTGTCATCGTAACTTCGAAAAGTCGTGAGTCGTAAGTCGGGCCATCGTAACTAGGGGAGCACCTGTGTATATATACGCACACACATATAATTTATTTATATATAATCTTTGCAACAGATTCCTTAATGCTAAACGTTCAAATGTGAAAGTTTGTAGTGTATTAATACATTTCACAAGGTGCAAACATACATTTGTCACATATTTTGCAAATGTGCAATTCAAAACTTTACTTTTATAGCAGAGTCTTTCGATTTAAAGAGTAGAGCTGTAGTTTAGTATTGGATTCTGCCATTTTATGCGGTAAAAATTTTCCCCCGGAAGCAGCGTAATTTATTTTCAGTGGGACAAAGAGAATTTTTGTAGTGGATACTTTGATTTTAACTGTAGAAAATTAGCTTTTGTGTGAGGTTTTCATTAAATATTATATATTTTTCAAAGGTACTTTTTTAGTAGATTACTTCATTTTAAGCAGCAAAAATGTACTTTCATTTTTTTTTCCAGCATGGGTATGATGTTCACATGTTTGCTTGTTTCTTACCCCAGGAGTGTTTCAGCCCTTTTGTAAACGGAAGCTTCTTTGAGCACGAGGGCCAACCGTTGTGTGAGGCACACTATCACCAGTCTCGCGGCAGCGTGTGCCAGGCGTGCCAGCAGCCCATCGTAGGCCGCTGCATCACCGCCATGGGCGCCAAGTTCCACCCGCAGCACCTTGTGTGTCAGTTCTGCCTTAAACCTCTGAGCAAAGGCTGCTTCAAGGAGCAGGACAACAAGCCCTACTGCCACCCGTGCTTCCTCAAGCTCTTGGGCTGAGTTTGGATCAGGGGAGGTTCAGTACGTTCACAGGAAGCTTTACAGAATCGGTATTATTATCTTGCATCTTTTATCCTGGTTTAAAAATCTGTAAAAACAACAAAAACAAGTGCAATGAAACAGAAGAGAAGAAACAAGTGATATGTAACCTGGATGACTCTCTTAGCTATGTTTACATGCACACAATAGCCCAATGTAGGTCTTAGACAAAGTGAAGATGTTTACGTGAGTTGTCCAAGAAACAAAACTTGAAGTTTCTCAACAGTCGGAGCCCGTGAAAGTTTGGTGAACAATTGAGTGTAAGTGTACTTATGTTTTGATTTTAGCCAGACGAAGTCTTTTTTTTTTTTTTTTAAGTAATTTACCAACACATCAAGTAAAATTTTGACATTTCTGACAGGTTTGTCATATTTTTAGTGTCACGGTGCCTTGACATCGAGAGCTAATGGCTACGCCAATAGCATTTCCAGTGAAATGTCACTGTGGATGTCCATTCTGACCGGTTGTCTACCAACTGTGTTTTTGTTAGTTTGATGTCCCATGTAGTAATCAGGAATTATTTATTTATATTTTATTTCAGTATTATGTTGGACTATTGATGTACATGTAAATATAATTATAGAGGCTGAAGGACTGTAAGATTAAACACACACACACACACACACACACACACACACACACACACACACACACACACACAGAGCTATTATTTACTACGGTGAACATTCCTAACATGCAGCATTGCCTAGAAAGTAAGCATGTGCCGATGTTCCATTTTCCATCCTGCTATCAGCTAAGCTTATCAAAATCATTATTTGAATAACTACTTGGACCTGGAGCATCTCATGCAACGTTTGTGACATTCGTTCACCTGAAATACCTTCTTAGCTATGATTAAAAACCCAACACTGTGACCTTATAGGCTAACACTAGCTAGCTGTATATTTAATGCCGAGTCTACGTTTAGGGTTATGTAGTTTGGTTAGGTGTTTAAAGTAGAAAATTGTGTCTTGCGTCAGGTTACGGTTTGATTATCGGCACATGCTTACACAAACAGCCGTGTGAACAGACAAAGCTTTCGTTTTCTTGACAAATAGAAGAAATAAGTGACGTGAACCCCACATCAGTTGCCGACAATCACCAGCTGTCTTATTTAGCTTTACAGAAAGAAAGAAATGCTCATTTGCATTCATGATTTCCAAAGATCCTTTTTTTTAACTAGTTGGATTAAATATAAAGTCCTTTTTATTTCTTTAAAAAAAAAACGGTTTCAGTTTAATATATTTGCGCTATACAGCTTATAGTCACTGCTATTGCATATGTGGTTATACATTTCCATATTTTACTTTTGTTTTGTTTGTTTGTTTTTATTTTATACACGTGATGAGATATATGATATACTGCCAAAGATTTATTTTAAAAGATGTTTACACCATGTTCTTATGCAGTCTTCATATTCCGATAAGCTGTATGTATTGTATGTGTCTCTGTTGATCCTGCCACACAATAAAGAAGACAATAAACACTTTTCTTTGTACCGGATGGCTCTGTGCAATACTTTCATAGCTCAGTAATTGCAGCATCAAGGTCAGTGTTAACAGATAATGATTTGGGCATAAGCTCAAGCTCAGTTCTGTGATGATGGTTAAAAGTAATAGCACTACAAGATGTGTTAATACTTATGTGAGACATTTTACACCAGTGGTTCTCAAAGTGGGGTCTGGGAAGCATAGTGGTAGGATCACATGTGTTTATGATTTGTTAGTAGTGGAGATCATAATGTCATATCACATTTATTATATTTAGGGGTCCAAGCACATCCACGTCAAACCTGATGTGTTCTATCATTGGAAATTTCAGGTATAGCCCCAAAAATATTATTATAATAAAAAAAAATAATATTTAATATATACTGAGGAATTTATTTAAGAGCTTAAAGGATCCCTGGCTACAGAGAGAAAAATTGCAGGACAGATCACTTAGGGTGCAAATCACTGTTTCCCACTGAAATGAATGTATAAATACAATGAATGTGTTTCAGCCTCAGAACATGTTTTAAAAGTGTTTTAGGGGTTTATGTGTTGCAATAAAACATCCCTATGCCTAATGAGCAAGCCTGTGGCCACGGTGGCAAGGAAAAACTCCCTGAAACGACAATATTTAATATAAAATATTTCATTTTTTTCTCCCATAATCCCAAAGCGCAAATAGCTATTTATTTATTTATTTATTTATTTAGATAGATAGATAGATAGATAGATAGATAGATTTCCCTTCACTCACTTTATAAAGTAGGTAGCCTATTTCCGGGAACCGCGTGAAGGAGGTGACGCGGCGTTAAGCCCCGCCCCCAGCAGGTGTGTGCATTTATAAAGGCGTTAATGAGCTTTTCATCATGTCGGACAGGACAAAAACAATTTTGGTGGTCGGAGGCTTTAGCAACGTGAGTTGATGTATTTAAGCCAAATGAGCGACTCGGAGAACCCGGTAAGATAAATTTCCACTTTTAATTATTTATTTTTATTAGTTCTTAGAAGGAAAACAGCATTTGTTAAGCCTAATCCGTTTTGTTTATTACTTCCGGTCGTGTTTGAGTCATTCACGTGTGCTGCTCGGGTTTGTGATGAGAATTTCGGTTCATTTCAGTGAGTCAGAACAATTGACTCGGCTCCCAGTAAGAGTCGACTCCTTCAGGTTCAAAACGACTCCTTGCCTGACACTGTTTGAAGTGATAGAGGGTTTTTTTTGTTTGTTTGTTTTTTTTTTGGTCTTTTCATTTTGTCATCATTTTAGACCTATATCTGTTTGGTCAAGTGAAGACATTTTAAGTCATTTTCAAAAGATTCATTTTAATTCATGAAGGTAACATTAAAAGTGATTCATGGTCAAGGTGACCAAGTTCATTCTAATAAACAGCTAAAATAAATGAAAATGCGTTTCTGTGGAAATACTTAGATTTTTATTTTGCACTGCAAGAGAAATTGTCGCCTAATTCCTTAAAAAGAAGACAAAGAAAAGCCCTTTTTTAAATTTTTTTATTTTATTTTATTTTTTTTGTACTGGCGATGTGTCGTTTACAAAGTGAGTCGACTCTATCGGATAAACGACGCGAGTCGACTCGCTTTGTGAACGACTCCTCACTAGTGTCTGCCCGAGGAAGATCCGTGCTGTTGGGTGGTACTTGCACATAACCTTGAACACACTTTTATCTCAAATGAAAATTTTGTAAACAATTACTCATTTTTACATAATTTAAAATATTTATTTATAATAGGGAATCAAATCTAGATTGAAAAGAGGGCTGGAACTTCAATCAAACCCTAGCTAATCCATCAAGTTATACTTTCACTCTTGAGGATGTTCACGTGATATCCATGGAGATGTCTATTAAAGTGTTTTTATATCTAAACCAGATGTTGCATTTGAACATTCCATCCATCCATCTGGTTAGTTTTCCATTAATGGCCTAATTGGTAATGAAAACGTGATGCTCAGCTCATCTGCTGAGGTTGAAGTTCCACCAGGGGTTCAGGTGAGGCTTCTGCTCTTGAATAAGGTACAGTCGCTCTATGCTTCACAGGAGGAGAAGGGTGATTCTGTACCCGAGCCCAGCTGGCCTGAAAATGGGGATCAGTGGAGTGATGGAGAAATGGAAGACTCAGGGCTCATTCAGGAGATGGTGGAAGAGGATGAAGAGATTGACCTGTACAATGAAGAGACCTTTGGATTAGGTCAAGTGGCATTTTTGTTCTTAACACATGTTTGGATCTTTAACATCCAACCCTGGATATTGCAGGATTTCTTATCTGAAGTGACCACTCAAGCCACATATCAAACAATCTTCTCAAGTGGCTTTGTTGAGAAGTTGGGTGGGATTTGGTCAGGACTGAGAGAGAGAGAGCGAGAGAGCTATATTTGAGACTTGTGATCAGTACTTCTGTTAGCTGCAGACTGTATGGGTCCATCTTGGTCCTTTATTAATATTGTGTAACCACCAAGATGCATCATTTAGGTGTTTGGGTGTTGGTGCAAAATTTTCCCTCAAAATGGTGCATGATGTAGGGTGGAAAAAAAACAACCCTCAAACGTATAATGTTTGACTTTGTTCCAGACCTAAATGCTGAAGATCTAGAGACAGATCCTGTTGATCTTCTGTTAATTGAAGGAGATCAGCCCTCCTCACCCCATCCTCCATCACCACATGAGCGCACTCCTCCCAGCCCTAAAGCTGAGATCGAGCCCCAGGTTCCTGCAGGTCTGAGTGAAAAGTCTCGCAGCCGAAGGGAGAGAGTTGGTAAGGGACAGCTGCTGGATGACCCGGCTGTGATGAGGACTGTGGAAGGTCCACCCAGTCTCAAGGTTTGGCTTGGTTCTTTTCAGTCTGCACACTATGATCATGGGAATGATCTCCCATCATTCCTGCATGTCAAGAATTCCTGAGTGTTCTCTCTGGGTCAAGAAGTTAAATCTGATTTAGACTACGGTGGTGTTGAATTCTGGATTTTGATTCATTAGAAGGTGTTGCTTAATTTGCTATAACGGGATCTCTGAGTAGTCTACCTGCAAATCACAGCTTAAAATCAATGCTCTTGTTCTAATGTTCTCGTTTCATCCCTTCAGCAAAATTGGGATATGCCACACATTACAAAAATTTAAGATAGCACATAAGGATGTCTGTTTTCCAAGATGTATTATTATAGCCCACGTTTAAAAAATCAGCAGTTCTTAGGAGATGAATATTTAGGGTCATCTAACACAATGATTTGTACTGTAACTGTGTTTATGGTTCAGAGTTTGGACAGCGCTATTGTGGACTGTGGACGCAGCTCAGGCTGGGTGGATCTCAATGCCAATACGGTCAGCGGCTGCCCTTTTTATTCCCCCTTTTTTTGTCTATTTAAAGTGTGATCATGTTTCAAACCTGATCCATTCACATGCACACGTCTGTACTTTTTATATATACTTATTTGATTGTGTTTTTTGCTTATGTTTCTTGCTTTAGCAAGTTTATGTAAATCAGAGTACCATACAGGTTCTTCTGAACAGCTATGCAGCCTCTTTCTCCACAGAAGGGTTATGATCTTTGATCTAATAAGCCTGATGCATGGTCTGTCTCCAGCAAAACCACTGACTTGCCAAGACATGGTATCTGGCCCAGTCTGTCTCCTGCCAACATCGCCAGTTGTGCCCAGATGTGGGGCTGGCCTGGTCCAGTCTCACCGCCCACTGCTTTACAATGCTGTTTGGTGGTGGTGTCACTGACATGATTACTACTACAATATTTAGCGTTTTATGTTGTACAGCGGACCCTCTGCTCACGAATGGGTGATGAACAAATCGACATATGAACTAAATTCCCGAACAGATTTTGTCCCGACCGATAAACAAATCCTCGTCTGACGTACAGACCGCCAACCCACGCTTCACGCCACAAACATTCAGTTCCATTCAAGCACTTGTGGTGTGAACGTGTTCAACGCATTTTCTAGTTGTTTCTCTGCATTTTTGCTCTATAAGCTTCATTACGGGTCCCAAGAAAGTGGAAATGGTAGTGAGAGTAAGAAG
>JAQMCW010000006.1:844087-856838 GCA_030068335.1 Chrysichthys cranchii
CCGAAAAATGCCTTGAACACGTTCACACCACGAGTGCTTGACAGGAACTGAATGTTTGTGACGTGAAGCGTGGGTTGGCTGTCTGTACGTCAGGCGAGGATTTGTTCATCAGTCGGTCCAAAATCTGTTCGGGAATTTAGTTCATACGTCGATTTGTTCACCATCCGATGCCTTCCTGACCCGAGGGTCCCCTGCACCCTTTTTAAATAACAACAATGTAAAGGTAATAATTCATGATGTTTAGTGAAAACCTCCAGCACACCAATACCAACAACACTCCTTTTCCGATCCTCAGACTGTTTATTATCAGGATTTTTTTTTTCAAGCTACAAATACAAAAAGCACTCCTTAAAATATACAAAAACTTTTTTTTTTTAAAAAGCAAGCATAATGATGGTCACAAGTACATAAAAGGAAACCTCCCAGGCACGAACAAAAACAAGCGCCAGAGGTCTCTATTAATGAATACAGATTCATTACATGCCGCAAATATTTCAAGTTTAAAAAAATAAATCGGAAAATATGGAATGATTTCTAAAAACAATTACACTTTTTTAAAGAAAGAAAAAAAAGAGAAAAAAAAAAAAAAAAAAAAAGCTAAACTGGAAATGAACAAGCCACCACAATAACTAAAATGGTCCCAGTATATAACCCTCACTCCAACCCCCCTTTCTTGCAGATTATGTACATCATCTCAAGATCAGTGCTTTATTTCCTTCTTGTTCGTCTCACGGGTGCTGAAGGGACGTCCTTCTCGGCTTTCTTCTGCCCTCTGGCTCCTCGGCGAGCGGTGATTTCTGCAAGAAGGACCCCAAGATGCCATTTTGTTCACAAACCAACATATGAAATACAATCAGGTTGTTATATCTACCAGACTACGCTGAACGAGCTACTAATCCAGAGTTGAGAAAGCTTACCCGAGACAGGATCCTCAGCCTGGTCTGGAACATCTTCCTGAGTTGCTTTTCTCCGACCTCTTACAGGTTTTTCTTCCTTTTTAGGAGGTTCTTCTGCTTGCACCACCTTTGCCACCACCCTCTTCCCTTTGCTTGGTACTGCTGAACTGGGTTGATCTTCTGCATAAATTCCTTTACCCCTTTTCCTCTTTGTTAAGGACTCAGTATCTGGTGTTTCCTCCACAACATCCTCTATGGCCTTCCTTTTCGGCCCCCTTTTTGGGCAGTTGGCTACTTCGTCGTGTTGGGAAACGACTGAAGCGCCTGCTCTTCCTCTCCGGACTGGTTGGACATTTTCTTTCACAGCTTGTTTCTCCACTTCTGGTTCTTCTTGTTTCTTTACCCCTTTCTCTTTGCGCCCTGTGACTGGTGGAAATACTGACTGCTTGGTCTCTGTATCATCTTTAGCTGTTGGTTTATCTTTCTTCTTGGACTTCCGTCGAGGCTCTTCCTCAACTGCTGGTTCTTCAGCTTCACTGACTGAGTTGTCCTTGGGTGAGACCTTGGCTTTCTTGGCAATTCTTCCTCTTCCTTTCTTCGGTACCACTACACCAACTCCCTTAGAATCCGCTTGCGCAAGTGGCGTTTCTTCCGTCTCAGACCCCGATACCCTTGTTTCATTGGTGGTTTCTTTGACTGGTTCCACAACTATTGTGGCTTCTTCTGAAACTTTTGGCTCTGATTTAGCTGCAGCTTTTCTACCACGGGTGGACTTGACAACCGGAGGAGGAACTTCAATGGTAGCTGCGCGACACCCTCTTTTAACTGGAGCCTCTGGTTCATCCTTGACAGCAGCTAGGCGCTTTCCTCGGGCTGATCTGGCTCCAGGTGCCTCGAGCTGCTGAATGGTTTCTGAGTCAATACTGGGTTTATCTTGTGCTTCTTCCTGAGAATCATCCAAAACCTGAGCTTTAGGCTGTTTGGTCTTCCTGCCTCCTCGGACATTTTTCACCACTCGTTCTGCAGCTGGTTTCTCAGTCACAGCAGCTGTTGAAATGGTTTCTGTAGCAGGACCATTAGTAGCATGTTCTACCTGTAGCTTTAACTGTTTGTTTCTAGCACCTCGGCTAGACCTGACTGCTGTAACTTCTAGTTTAGCCTGAGATTCAACTGCATGAGGCTCAACATTGGATTCATCAACCACTGGATTCACTCTTCTTCCTCGTCTAGACTTCACCACAGGCATTTCAGTGAGCTCTTCAGACAGCACCTCAGAATCAGAAGTGGGTTTAGAGGATTCCTCGTCTTGTGTTGTTGCTGGACTTTGTTTCTTTGTTGCCCTGCCTCTCCTTGGCTTCGAGTTGGGTTTAATGGGATCTTCAGTTTCTACTACTGACTGAACATCAGTACTCTCTGGTAATTTGGGCTCAACTACAAGTGCCACTATGACATTGGAGCTCTTATCATCTGACTCCACAACAGTCGGTGTGGATTCAGAAGAAACCTCAACTTGGGATGTCCTCGGCATTTCCTTCTTTGTGAACCTGCCTCTCCTGGTTTTTGCAGTAGATTTAAGAGAATCCTCATTTTCTGCTCCAGATTCAATTTTAGAACTCTTCAGCACAACAGGTCTTACCTCCACTGTTGCATGCGGGGTTTTTATGTCTGTAGTTTCCTCAACTTCTGCAACCATTGTGGGTTCCTTTCTTGCCCTGCCTCTCCTTGCTCTGGGGTTGGACTTAGCAGGAGCTTCATTCTGAAGTCCAGCACTCTCTGATGCCACCCTAACCTCCTCAACTGAAGCTTCAGGCACAGCTTCTGGCTCCTGTGGATTCTCTAGTTCGTGTTTTCCTTTCCTTCCTCCCTTGGCTCTTGCAGGAACTGGTGACTTAGTGGAGGCTTCTACCGCTACAGAAGCTTTCGGGTCAGTAACAGGACCTTCCTGCAGATCTTCAACATCATGTTCAGCCTTCCGTCCTCTCCTGGGTTTAAGTGCCAACTGCACATCCTCTGCAAAAGCACAAGATGATTTTTGAGCCTCTACTTTCCCCTTAGGGATTCTTCCTCTGGTAGACTTTCTAACAGGGCTTTGTACAGAAACATCCTCGAGTTCACTGGCTAATTTGCCTCTCCTTCCTCGCAAAGAAGAAACAGACTTCACAGATTCAGCACTAGAGTCCTCCTCAGCTCCTGCAACTTTATCAGACAGAGAATCCGAATCCATCTGATGTTCCTGACTCTTCTGGGACTTCTGTGCCGTTCTTACTTGAGCGCCACGCCTAGTCTTTTTAGCAGGCGTGGATCTGTTTGCTTGCCGAGGAGAAGGTACAGATGAAATGGCCTCTAGAGCCATGCTGATGGTTTCAGAAGCGCAAACAGTTTCAAGAGGTGTTTCTTGGATATCTTTGTTTGGATTAGTCATCATTTCATGTGAGGTGACCTCTTCCAAATCCTTGCAAGAAGTTTCTTCAGCTGCTTCTATATCAGTTTTCAAATCTCCAACCGGGCAGATGTTTTCCTTCTCTTCAGATTCCTCACTGGTATCTTAAAAAAAAATTTATTTACCCATTTTCAGCATGTGTATTTCCACATAAAACAAGATCTAAATAATTAAGTATGCAAAGACATTACTCACCTTCCACAGGCAAAACAACAGAACTCACAGAGTCGAGCTCTGCAACGATGGTAGACGCCACCACCAGTTCGTCCCTTCTTTGCTTGGGGGACTTCATCAAATCTTCAATTCCAAAGTCATTTTCAACTGGCTCTCCCTTCTCCTTGGTTGTCTGAAGCAAGCTCTTCAAACCAACCAGATCTTCAACTGGCTGTTTCTTCTGCTTGGGAGTTTTCATCTTCTGCTGAATGCCAGTCAGGTCTTCCACAACTGGCTGTTTCTTCTGCTTGGGAGTTTTCATCATCTGCTGAATGCCAGTCAGATCTTCCACAACTGGCTGTTTCTTCTGCTTGGGAGTTTTCATCATCTGCTGAATGCCAGTCAGATCTTCCTCAACTGGCTGTTTCTTCTGCTTGGGAGTTTTCATCATCTGCTGAATGCCCGTCAGATCTTCCTCAACTGGCTGTTTCTTCTGCTTGGGAGTTTTCATCATCTGCTGAATGCCCGTCAGATCTTCCTCAACTGGTTGTTTCTTCTGCATGGGAGTTATCATCATCTGTTGAACACCTGCCAGGTCTTCCTTGACTGGCTGTTTCTTCTGCATGGGAGTTTTCATCATCTCTTGAATGCCTGTCAGGTCTTCGTCAACCAGCTCTTTCGTCTGCTTGGGAGTTTTCATCAACTGTTTTACTCCAGTAAGGTCCACTTCAGTCTTATCCTTGGGGGTCTTGACAAGTCTCTTTAAGACTACAGCACACACCACAGGACTGTTTGCAACTTTTGGAGTTTTCATCAACCTCCTTAATCCAGCCAGATCTTCTTGTATGGGAGTTCCCTGTTTAGGGGTATTAAGGAGTTCTTTAACACCTTCCAAACTCTCTTCCTGGGGTGATTTTGGCTCTTTGGGCGTCTTGAGTAACTTGCCTCTTAGATCTTCTATAGGCTCAACTTTCTGCTTTGGTGTTCTCAGGAGTCTTTTGAGTCCTGTGAGGCATTCTGATGGGGCTGGTTTATGTTGTGGTGTTTGGACTGGTACAGCCTTCTTGTTCCCAGTTTGATCGTCACTAGGCACATCCATTACTGAGGATACTTCAGATGAGGAATGGGCAGCCGAGTCAGCCATTTCTTCTTCCCGGAGGAGCCTGGTTACAGCTTCTCTGCTGTAGCGTCCCAGTTTGGTGGTGGACGTGACACTCATGGGAGACACCACCATTTCACCTGTACAAGAATATACATAGTGAGTTTATTGCTGAAAATTGGCAACATTATACTTATTGCAAAGAGTTTAATAAACAGAACAAAAGGACCAATGCTTACCGGATTCCTCAGGAGTATTCATCACTGACATTTCAGTCATTTCACCAACACCAATTGGTGTTGCCGGACACTCGTTAGTCTTTATAAAAGTGCTCTTCCGTCTGCTGTTAGCCGGAGTTTTGAAGATATCCGATACCCCTGCAAACAAGCCACTGATATTTAGAGATTTGGAATTTTTTTAAAAAATTCTATGGTATCCTGTATGAGCTGAACGCTTAATTTAAAACAAAACAAACCAGTAAGATCTTCATCCATTTTCATGTCCCTTTTAAACAGGGCGACATTGCACACTACTTTAGGCACAGCACCAACGTGCTGAGTAGACCTTAAGTAGGCCTTGCCTACGACTATACTGGCTGGAGAATCCGCATGTCCAGTACTTGTTAGATCTTTCATTCTGTGCACAGGTGTCTGCAAAGAAAATACACATATCCTTAAACGACTATTAAAAAGAACCCAAAAACTCAAAAACAGCCAAACAATTCAACAAAGTTACCTTTGGTTTAGTCACTTTAGTCTGCTTGACTGCTGTTCTTTTGGTTGCTGCTTTCTTAACGCCACCATCCTTCTGAGGTTTAGCCTGTCCAAACTTCACAATGTCAGCCCAAGAACTGACAACTTAAAACAGGAATAAAAGACATCTTAATTAAATAAATACTCACATGTAACAAAAAAAACTTTTTTTTTTTTTTTTTTAACTTCCTGACGTCCTACAAAACCCCACAGACTTTACCTTTTAAATTAGCACGCGAAGCTCCACTGCGTCTTGATCGCACAACTTCGAGAGCACTCTTCAGCATGCTCTTCGGGGTCTTACGAGCCGACGCCTTCATGCTCCTTCGTCTAGGCGTTGCCCTTGGGGTCACACTTTCCAGAGGCTCTTCTACTACAGGTATGGATTCTTCCTTCACTTCATTCTCCTGATCGGGGGTGGGAGATGGGGTGCTGATTCGGGAAACCGAAAACCGTCCATGCACTGTAGGTGTCCTGAGAAGGGACTCTTCACTTGGCGACTTCGCTGTAGCATTCGAGAGCCTCCCTGAGGATTTAGGGGTTGATGGGTTTGAGGACGGTGGAGGGGTCTTGGAATTTTTAGGAGACGGAGTTTTAGCCTTTGGGCTTGGTGACTTCTTGGCGGGGGAACGAGTCTTCAGAGTCTTGGCAGATGATGGACTCTTTAGACTCTTGGAAGGGGAAGGGGTCTTCGGAGTCCTTGCTGACAATGGACTCTTTGGACTCTTGGCAGGGGAAGGAGTCTTCGGAGTCCTTGCTGACGTTGGACTCTTGGCAGGGGAAGCTGCTCGTTTAGGTGAAGCATTCTTAGCAGGGCTCTCTGTAATATCCTCTTCAAACTGGTAACCCTTCAGACAAGCAAATCACAGGCGTTTTTAGAAACTGATTAAGGACACTTAAACAAATCATGAGTGCCCTTTCAGGCCTTACCATCAGCCCAATAGTGGAGGCTCGTCTGAGCAGAGAGTGAGGTTTCTGAGTGAACCCCAAGCTGCGTCTCCCAGGGGTTGCCCCTCGGCGCAGGGGAGAATTAGGTGGTAAACGTTTGTCGAACAGTTCAGGGCTCAGCTGTCCACCAAAGGACACACGCTTTCTCTTGGGCGCAGGAAGAGGCAGGTCATCACATTTGTGTTTCTTAGTGGAGGCCCGGTTATTACCTGGTGAACATCAAGCTGATTCAGTCACATGTATGCAAGGGGTTGTGTAGCAAAACAGTTTAACTAGTCCCAGCTAGGATTTCTTGTTAGCAACACTGGTATCTCTTTTGCTCAACATGTGCAAGTTAAGAGGAAGGCTAAACAACAAAATAGCGAGGAAAAAAAAAAATCCAGTCCATTTGTAAACCAACCAAAGAGGCCACAGTCCTGCCTTATTGGATTGACTTGGCTCACAAGCCCGATTCTTATGAGCTCACAGGGCGAAGTTCACCTAAATAAAGCTGATGTGAAGCAAAACTAAAAACACTAACCATGAAAATAAATTCTAGCGGTAAACAGTAAATCTCAGCACGTCATTGCACCCTGACTTCCTGTTTCAAAAGGAAATGCGTCAATGAATACAAAATAAATTCATACCTTATCCCTGACATCCCAAAGGAATGTTCTCAACAATTGCATAGAACATCATACCCATGTGTTTTACATCAAACTGTTCAGAACAATCTCATCCCTATATAATGAGGTCTCATTTGACTTACAGCACTGTACAGAGAGACCATTTGACTGCAAGTTGAAAAACTGAAGTCCGATTTTCGCTGCAGCCCCTCAGCAGCTGAAAACATTCAGCACGCCATCATTTTACAGGCTTCTCTTTCCGCTGTCACCAGTATCAACCGAATGATCTGAACTGAACGGTGCTGAACAACTGAACTTGTCTTTTCCTCATAAACTTGCATGCAAGTCATGTACAAGCTCATAATAAGACTACAGATTCAGACAAATGACAAAGCCAAGTGTAAGGTAAACTTATCACACTATTAATGCATTATTACAAATAACTGTACTGCCTTTTTTGCATCCTTTAACATACCAAAGCTTTATTTATTTATTTATTTTAATTTAATTTAAATCTGACCTTTGCCATCAGAAGTGGGTGTGGCTACAACCTCCTGCGGCACGTCCTGGACTTGTAAGCGTTGTCCTGCATTTGCTCTCGGAGATGTCCTGGTGGCCTGCTTTACTTTGACCTCTTCAGCCTCCGCTGGTTCTGAGTGATTCTGGGACTTGGTTTGGGTCTCTGGTGTTTGAGAAGTGCTGCTCCTCCTGGCTTTCAGAGACTTGGCACTCGGACTCTCAAAGGTGATTTGCTGGGCCACTTGGTCCGTGGTTAACTTCTGCGGTGTCGTCTGAGGAGTTTTCCTCTGAGATACAGGTGTCCTGAGGCCCTCGGAGCACTTCTTCTGTGCTCCATGAACCACAGGTGTGGCTGTTTTCACCTGAGCAGGCAGGTTCTCTGGTTGAGCACCCTCAACAGGCTTGGCAGTGGACGATCTTCTCTTCTTCTGGGCTGATTTCGGAGTCACCGGCTTGTCGTTCTCACTTGAAACCTCATGTTCTCCTTTGTCCACTGGAGGTCGTGAAAGAGGGGTATTGGACAAACTGGCAGATCTCCACGCAGGTTTGGTGGCCAGATCCCGTTTGACCATGTTATAAAGATCAGAGAAGGGAGACAAGTTGCTGTCCATGCTCGCTTTGTTCTGCGGATCTCCAGCACTCTGGTCCAGACAGGCAGGGAGGTTGGAGCCATCTTTCAAACAGGTATCTTTAAAATAAATAAATAAATGAATGAATGAATGAATGAATGAATGAAAAAAAGAGGAATAAATTCAAATAAAGACAAAGGTCAAATCACAGTAATCAGAGATGCATGAAAAGATTATGAGTGCTCACCTGTGGCGTGCTCGGACTTCTTTTTCTCTGTGGTTCCAGGTGTACTCCTCACCTGCTGGTCTTGCAAAACCTGGAAAACCAACAAAGCCATTTTTTGAGAGGACGGACGCACACTGGGAGGCATTAAAGCTGCAGACACATCTCACCCCCATTATTATTAGAGAAATACATCTCACACCAAAATAAAAAGTTTAGCCTGAGATTAAATAAAAATAAAAATAAAAATTTTACTAGTGTAAAGCCGAGTACATCTCATCAGTCCATCTCATCTCCAACCAAATATTTCAAAACTAAATAAAAAGACACAGTAGGACCGGTTTTCGTTCATCTTGAACATGAACGGAATCATAACAGGACATTTTGACACATCAACCAGGTAAACCCCTCACCTTGACGCTTTCTCCTTTACCAGGTGTGGATAAGCGCTTTTTCTTCGGAGTCGGTGCAGGTGGATACTCGAACCTGTACGGCACACGGTCGACTTAATACCAAGGTGGGGAGAAATGAAGAAAGAAAAACAAACTACACAGATTTCAACATAAAGTGAGTGGTGGTGATGTACCTAAAAGAACGATCGATAATTGTGATTAGATCTCCATGCTTCAAACGCTCAGACTGCTGCAGAATCTTGCCGTTCATCAGCGTTGGATTCACCGAGCTCAAGTTGGTCAAAATAAGCTTGAGAGAGAGAGAGAGAGAGAGAGAGAGAGAGAGAGAGGGGACTCTCGTTGATTCTTGCTAGCTACGGCTACACTGACTTTATTCATAGTGTTTATGCAGTGATGAAATCTTTGCGTAATACAGAAATCCCCTGCAATACCGCGGTTCACCTCTCGCGAGTTCAGTGCGTCGCGGTTTTTCAAATTTTGAATTGCGGATTTGTTTTAATTTCGCGGGACTCTGGAATATAAAAAAAATATTTTAAAAATGTTAATTCAAACATATTAAAAGAATATTAAATCGAAATAAAATACGGTATGTATTTCATCAGCAGACGAATGCACAATGAAAACACAGTATACACCACTACCACTTGTCAGGGGGACCAGTCAGGTGACCGCGAAGGAGCGCTAGGATTGGCTAGGACGGTTATAAACAGGAAGTCAACTCATCGGCATATAGTACCCATGTAGAATTTTATATGTTGTTAAAATGACGCATGTGTAAGAGTGTAGAAAGTGTTAAGAGCATGGGAAGTATTAATAAGAGTGTGGGAAGAATTTATAAAGCCTTACTCGTATTTTATATATATTACACACACACACACACACACACACACACACACACACAGAACCCCCGCCTACCGCGGGGGTTACGTTCCAGCACGCCCTCGCGAAAGGTGAAACCGCGATGTTGCAACGTCACATTAATTTTATCATTTATATATATTTTAAGGCTTTACAAACCCTTCCCACTCTCTTATAAACACTTCCCATGCTTTTAAACACTTTCTACACTCTTAAACATACGTTATTTTAACAACATATAAAATCCTATATCGGGCACTGAGCAGATGAGATGAACGGTCACTGAGCCAATCAACGCCCAGAATACACAACACAGCGCTCTCTGGTTGGTCGCCTCCCATCCAATAGCGTGTCGTGTACAATCTCATGTGGGCAAACGCTCTCACGCGTTGTCAATATAAAGCGGAAAACAACCAGAAGACGGAGGGTTCAATCGGTGGAAATGGCGACAGGGAAAGCGTACAGGAAAGAGGCGCAAAACTCACGGTACCGGAGGAGCTGAGTGCTGAGGAGATAGACTCACAGGACACGAAGCTACCGGACTGGAGCTATAAGAGCTCATGGACACGAAGCGAAAGCGCCGGTGACGTCACTTCCTGTTTACAACCACCGTAACCAATCCGAACGCTCTCTCGCAATCACCTGACTGCTCCGCCTGACATATACATTTTTTTTAAGGCTTTATAAACCTTTTCCACACTCTTATAAAACACGTCTTATGCTCTTAAACACTTTCTACACTCTAAAAACATATGTCATTTTAACATATAAAATTCCACATGCGTACTTACTGCCGGTGAGGTCACTTCCTGTTTACTAGGCTGCAGCGGAAGTGGCTTACACAGCAACTTTCACTTTTCATCCACTGATGAAATACAGTGCATACTCTTATTTTGATTTAAATGTCCTTTTAATGTTTAACATTTTTTAAAATTATATTTCATATCCCAGAGTCCCGCGAAAGCCAAAAAATTCCGCAAATCAAAATGTGAAAATCAGCGATGCACTGAACCCGCGATAGGTGAACCGCGATATTGCGGGGGTTCACTGTATATTTGAGCGATGACTCATCGCAGCGTACTCCAAGGTGAAAAAGCAGAGCTCCTGCACAAAACGTGGAAACGCTGGCAGTTCTGTATTTGACGTCGCCAAGAATACAGGCTTTTGAAAAAGCAGTTACTATCGTGTAATAGTCGGATGCATTACTATGTATTACAAACACACAAAATGAGACTTTTACACAATCAGAAACTCTATCAGGGACGTGGAAATGGAGATAAAACTAAAGCGAGGGGAGGGGGGATGAAAGGTCTCGCACAGCAGGCTAATATAAAATTCACTGGGGACGAGGACGACGACTAACACAAGCTTCTTCGCAGGAATCTGAGGACTCATTCATTTTCATTAGAGAGCATTCAGACAAACCACTTTCTCCTGAAGGCAATCAATACATCAGCCTTTACTTGACTTTAGGATTTGTTTGGCCCCCGAATCAGATTTTTAACACTCTGGAATCTGATCAGAAAACAGCTGTGACTTCAGACTTGGCTCTTTGTTACCTCTTTGTTTTCATTGAGCTCGATTCTGCAGTGTTCTTTAGACACCTGTGGCAGCTGGATCCGGATATCACAGTCAAGCTTCCTTTAAAATAACAATAATAAGCAGAAGAAGAAACAGCATGTCAGGTTGAGATTATAAACCAAGCTCGTGAGCAGAGCAAAGGAGCAAATATAACAGCTCGTTTCACAAGTTTATTCATTAAAAATAGTTCTCTGAAGCATTCTCAGCTCATTGCAAGCTTTGTTGTTTATAGAGTTTCCTTGGTGTGGCTAAATATAATCCAGTTGTCTTGTGAACGCAGGACTGGTGGTCTTACAGGTGATTGTAATACACACGTAAGATTAAAATCACTGACGCGCTGGGAAACCTGGTGGGATTTTATCCCCCATTTATCCCCCTCTTTTCTCACACCAACTAACTTCATGTCCTCTTTCACTACATCAGGGGTGTCAAACCGGTCCATAAAAGGGCCATGTAGGTGCGGGTTTTCATTCCAACCAAGCACAACTTACACCAGAGTTAACTGAAAGCCAATCTCAACTGATTAAACAGGTGTAATCAGGTGGCTCCTGCTTGGTTGGAATGAAAACCTGCACCCACACAGCCCTTTTACAGACCAGTTTGACACATGTGCACTACATCCATAAATCTCCTCTTTGGTCTTCCTCTAGGTCTCCTTCCTGGTGGGTCCAACCTCAGCATCTTTCTCCCAATATATTCCCTATCCCTCCTCTGGACATGTCCAAACCATCTCAGTCTGGACTCTTGAACTTGATCCACAAAACATCTAACATGCACTGTACCTTTGATGAACTCATTTCTGATCCTATCCATTCTCGTCACTCCCAAAGAGAACCTCAGCGTTTTCATCTTTGCCACCTCGAGCACTTTGTCTTGACTTTTCCTCAGTGTCGCTGTCTCTAGGCCATACAACATTGCTGGTCTCACCACCGTCTTGTACACCTTTCCTTTAATTCTTGCTGATTCTCTTTTATCACACAAAACCCCTCACACTTTTCTCCACCCGTTCCAACCTGCTTGCACACGCTGCTTCACTTCTTTTCCATACTCTCCATTGCTCTGGATTGTTCACCCTAAGTACTTAAAATCCTCCACCTTCTTCATCTCTCCTCCCTGTAAACTCACCATTACTCTTGGGTCCCTCTCATCCACACACACACATGTACTCTGTCTTCCTGCAGCTAACCTTCATCCCTCTCCATTCCAGAGCATACCTCCACCTCTCTAGATTTTCCTCCACCCGCTCCCTGCTCTCACTACAGATCATAATGTCGTCTGCAAACATCATAGTCCATGGAGATTCCTGTCTAACCTTATCTGTCCGCCTGTCCACCCCCATAGCGAACAAGAAGGGACTCGAGGCTGATCCTTGATGCAGTCCCACCTCCACCTACAGCACGCCACCACTGTCGTACAGCTCTCATACATGTCCTGCACCACTCTAACATATTTCTCCGTCACTCGAGATTTCTTCATACAGTACCACAGTTCCTCTCTCCGCACCCTGTCATAGGCTTTCTCTTGATCTACAAAGTCACAATGCAGCTCCCTCTGACCTGTTCTGAACTTCTCCATCAACATCCACAAAGCAAACACTGCATCTGTTGTGCTCTTCCTTGGCACGAAACCATACTGTTGCTTAATTATTCACCTGATTTATTTCTGCAGTGTGTTTTCACACAGTATTATACAGTT
>JAQMCW010000006.1:952398-965371 GCA_030068335.1 Chrysichthys cranchii
TGTGTGTGTGTGTGTGTGTGTGTGTGTGTGTGTGTGTGTGTGTGTGTGTGTGTGTGTGTGTGTGTGTGTAGCATCAAGAAGCCAACAAGCCAAGCTGGCACCATCCACTTTAGTGCTTGCTGAAGAGTTACGTCAGGGAGGGAGGTTTTTCTTTTTCTCTTTCATTTTTTTTTTTATTTTTAACGATCACAGGCTGGACTGAATCAGCTCCAGATGCTGGCGCACAATCAGACTACTGGCACGTCACGCATCTTTAAAAGCTGTTAAAATTACATTAAGCACACAATGGAATGGGCCAAAATAAAGAGGGGAGGAAAAAGAGCTGGAAGTCATAGACCCTGTATGAGGTATGTTTACCGCAAATCCAAATCGACTGATTCCAAAACGCTGGCCACTGGGCAGCGACAGTTCTCAGAACAAAGGTCGTTTGTGCACAAGTTGCAGAAGAGGCGAGTTGCAACACTAAAGCCTTCAGTGATGGCTAAAGGACATGTTCTGGGCACATATGCACCGTTGTCCACCCACGCAATAGCAGCTGTTCATAGTACAGTGGAGATGTTCCTCAGTGAAATTCTGTTCATATTACCTACTCCACCGGGCTCTTTAATTCTGATTGGTCAGAAAGTGCCAGTTAATTTTCTAGAACAGCCGCTCTGAAAACAAGAGACATTATAAGGTGATGGGGTGGTGGGATGTGGTTGTCTCAATTTAAAAAATCATCAACAAGCTGAAGGTTGTGCAAGTTTGCAGACGTGGTTTGGGAGAACCGTGACACAGGGGGCAACTTTCAGGGAAGGTGAGTGGAAAGAGCACGGTGTGGGTTTTGTCCATTTTTGGGTGCAGATGTTCATGAAAAAGTGGGCATGCAAACTTTGGAGAACAAAATAATTCGAGAACAAGACGAATACAGTGCACAACAGTCCTCCTTCACTTGGCTCGCATAAGTCTCCCACTTTCAACCAGCCACAAATGTTCTGTCAGAGGAAGCCGTAAACCAAAAACGGCGCAGCTCTGACAACCTGCGATGAAGCACGGCGTTTGTGAAAACGCATTTCACCAAAAAAAAAAAAAAAAAAAAGTGTTTCAGTGTTTTCCTCAATGGATTCTTCCACATGATGGATTCAAGCATTGTGAAAGACTCGTTAACGGGTGATTTGTTAATCCCGATGCGGAGTCCTTGCACCAGTTGCCATGGGTTTCCCATTTGGATGTGCGGCTCCTTCCGTCGGGACGTGAACTTAATGGCAATTTAAAAATGAAATATGTTGGCGGCTTTGACGAATGCACTGTTGAAGGGGGTCTGTGCAAGGAATGGAATAGATAGATGGCAAGATAAAATAAATGAACCTTTGATGGCGGGAGGCCTGCCTCAGGGATGGATTTCCACCAAGGAGACCTCGACTCCTGGGCATACACCTCTCCTTTGGCAAATCTAAATGTTTCTACAGAGGTAGCGCTTTAAAAAAAAAAATCATGATCTAATTGAAGCCACCTCCTGCAAGATCACACAATGTTCTCAGAGTGGAAATGTTGACTTCTAGAACATTCACGAACTGCTCCAAGTTTCCAAAGCTCAAGCATCAACCTTTCACAAGTTTCAATCGTTTCCCAAGATTATTTTTGTTTGTTTGTTTGTTTGTTTGTTTCATATTGTCAGACAAATCATGACTTCCCTTTAACCCTTGTGACTAAGCAAATAAAACACTTCCCTCAATATACAGCAGCACTGTGTGTGGAGTGAGGTTAAAAATAAAGCATGAGCATCGGATCATACCCAGCAAACACAAACCCACAAAAGTGTTACCCCTGGGCCAGAGTCAGCACATTTAATGCACACGAGGGCCCAAACAACACACTAGGGACATTTGCTACGCTCGGACCTGAGGAAAATGTGGCTCCTCAAGAGGAAAATGAGGCCATTTTTAACTCCCCGGCTCTTGGCTATAATGGCTGTGGTCAATGGAGTGTGTGGGGCGGCTGTTCGAGCACAGGCGATACGGAAGCGCGGGTTCATAAATTACGAAACATTGCGGGGACGAGGCCTAATCACCTCTGCGCTGTCACCTAGCAGAAGGGGGAGCTGGTTTAATTTACGCTTCCACATCCGTCACTGCTCAGGCTAATTTCGTTCACACCGGCTCTCGGCCTGTGGGAGAGCTTCAATGCTATGTTTCTGTGGCTCACCACTGTTTAGAGTATGTGTTTTTTTTTCCCCCTAAGGGCTGATGTATCTCATTAATGGCCTCTTTGGTCCCTCCGACAGGGAGTCAGAGGGGAATATACGAAATGGCTGCATCCAACAAGAGTGTTTTGGGATTATGGGATGAACTGGCAATATGCAAAAGCAGTTAAACTAGGTGGCCAATTACTGCCAAGGATGGACTCTCCAGACCAGTTGGTCAACAGCCAAACAGCTCTGTGCTGTAACTCTGCAGCCTTTAGATGGAGACTCTGAACACGGGTCTTCAAAAAAATCTTTACCTGGATCAGGTTTACTTGGGAGAGAAAAAATAAATAAATCACTCAGCAATAAATATGTTGACGCTCTGATGTATTCGATCGCATTTGACATTTTGGGCGAGTCCTTGAGAAGAACAAGGCCATTAATATAAATAAACCTGTGATTTGTAGCTGCACCACTGTCAGGGCTGCTGTTCTAGGTAATTAAACAGCACATTCTGACCAATCAGAATCCAGAATTCAATAGTCAGGCTTATAACCAAACACTTTCCCAAAATTCTTCACCCTGAGCTGCCATGGATACGGCAAATGCTGTACACTTCTAGACCAGCATTGCTCATTTTCATATGTGTAAAAAAAAAAAAAAAAAAAAAAAAAAAAAGTATTCTTTGGATAGTTAATGGTGCCTAAAACCTTTACTTACTCCAAAACCAGACAAGCCTCTTAAGCCTATTATTCATGGCTGCTACCTTTGTAATAATAAGAACTGTAAGGAACATGTGACCACTTTAGGATCTCGGAAATTCCAGGCTTTTAATGAAGCGTCGGTAAAACTCGGTCTAAAAATGCGACAATAATCTCAGCAACTTGCCTGGACTTTACATGTGATGTTTGGAGTTTTGGCACTGGGCTTGTTTTCGAGTTACTTTTATTGCCCAGATCTGGTAATCCTTCTGGTAATTTCATGAGGCAGCGGTTCCAGGATCAGACACTGGTTGTCTTTGTATAAAAGATTTCATTTGTGTCCCTTTGCGCTTAGTGTGTGCACGACTACATCAACAAGGCAGAAGGTTACAATAAAGTTGTGTAATGTGTGTGGTTTTGGAATTATGCAAGTTGTTGAAAGTTTAGAGAGGACATCTGGCCAAAGAACTGCACTGTGCAACAACGTCGCTTTCTTCGGTAGGCAGCAGTGCCCCTCCACAGGTTAGTACAGTACAGTACAGTACGGCTAATAATCCAAATCCAGAAGCCTAATCTAAGTAAGTAGAGGAGATTGTAAGTAGAGGAGCAGTGGTAGCCTAGCGGTCAGGGTATTGGCCCTTCAATTGGAAGGTTGCGGGTTCAAGGCCCAGGACCAACAAGGTACACTGAGGTCCCCAAGCACTGCTCCCCGGGTGCTGTGCTCTTCGGCTGCAGAGAAGTAATTTCCCTGTGTCGTGCTACGCTATGCTGTGCAGTGGTGTGTTTCACGTGTGATAAGTCACTAGTATCTCTTCTTCCTCTTAGTTTCTCTCAACGAGGAGACGTGCAGCAATTGTCCTGAATGAAGCCAAGGGTGCCAATACTTTTATTTTGAAAACGGAAGGCCGGGGGATGGTGCGTATCAAGTGCAAAAGTTGTCGGGTTCATCAAAGATGAATTAAAATAAAAGAGCCAGGCATTTCCCATGACTTCGTCTCAAGCCGTGTTTTATCGGCCATATGGTGCACTTAGTAACGTTCTCTAGATGTCTACAGAAACACTCCCTGGTAATCCCTCCACTCGCCATTTAAAACGTCTTCATCACACTCTCACTGTGAGAGCAAACCCGGCTGACGTTCTGACTCCACACACTCCTCGCCCACAAAGACGAAATGAAGATGAAAAACAATGGAGCCCAAGCAACCCTCGAGGCCAGGAGCACTTCCAGCAAATTAGCGACAAATTGAGAGGGAGAAAAGGAGGAGAACGAGAATCCTGGCTGAAGTGGAGGGAGAGGAGGGTGTAACAAGATAGAGAATGGTGGCGGGAGGGGTGTGAATCAGATTTCCTATGACAATGTGCTTAAGATCGCTGTTTCAAAGGAAGAACAGATCATCCGTCATAACTAATGGTGCTGTCTTGCAGAGGGAAGCAACAGCCCAATAGAGGCCATTTATTAAAGGGGGAGGGGGTTTATACGAGGGAGGTACTGTACTTACAGCTCCAAACCTCTACCCAGGCCTCTGATCCGTCAAATACACGCTCCAAGCCCAGTCCCAGATAACCCCAGTATGGGGTGGAGGGGTAAATACATTTAGCTCTGCTCATTACTGCCTAATATAAACATCGTGTGGATTTCGCAATCAATCTGCAGCTCTAACGCCCAGGTCCAAGAGTGTAAGAGAGAAAGGAAGAAGTGCTGCTACACGGATACACAATAAAATAAAAGCCTCTTTCTTTCACTACAAAAGGTCACTGGGTTCAGTTACAGTCTGGTATGATTATCTCCAGGGCGGAAAACGGGCGCTTTTTATAGCTGTGGACTCTTGATATGTGTAATGATACTGTGGTGTAACAGGGGCGAATTACAAAACCACGTCAGCACTTTCTCAACAAGTAAAAGGCCGAACAGCTCGTTCCAGTTGGGACGCCGATAGCGGGCAGAGGACGCGAAGCCAAGAGCTGCAATGCTTCATCATTATTATTATTATTATTATTACGACGATGATGATTATGGCTTATTTCTTCCCAACTACACATATGGGCTTTTCTTTTTCGGTTTATCCGGCAACGTAGGAGCTTTATGGGTTGTGTACGGTCCTTTTCTGAACCCCTGGGACCAAAAAGAAGACCAAACTAGTGACATCTGGTTTCTGCAGAGCACTTACATTCTCCCAGATTCTCTCGAGTTCATGCTAACACCACGCCACCTTGTCTCCATTCTGTTTGTTGTCAAATCTGTGACCGGCCGTGACCAAGAGGTAAAGTCGAGTACCATCGCGTTGGACCGGGAAACACCTGATGAGAGGCCGCTTGGCTGCAGAGACCTCTTTTACCGTAAGCGCTTGGGAGAGTACTTCGCCAAAAGTGCTGCAGAAAACGGCGCGCCCCCTTTAAGAGGCTGAAAGAAGCAGCCGAGTTATCCTATCTCTCTGACCTAGTTGCTCCGTCTCTTTCTCATCTCTCCATTCTTCATCTTCCTGGGATCTGTGCCGTCTGATACGTGAAAACTTTAATACCATCAAAGACGCGGGAGAAATCGCCGAAAAGACAGGGTGGGGTATAAAAATAAAAGCCTTCATCCCTTGCGATAGAGTCGGGTCCTGGTGTGGGCTCGCTAATGGTAGAGGAGCATCAGCATTCACGGAAGCTTCCACACTCGTCTCTCGGCATATCGTAGGGGTTTAACTTCCCAATCCTGCCTTTCATTCACAATCTTTCTGCACTTTCCAGGCCTTTCCCACACTCCCCCTGTCCCCCCAGAGACGCTTCAAGGCGAATCAAATGTTACCGCGGCTTAAAGCAAACTGCCGCAATCTCTGCCATCCTGTGACCGCTGCATTAGCCACGATGGTCACTTGGAGAAACATTCTCACCTGATTTGTTTGTTTCAAGGAATACAAGATGGATTACACTGACTATAAGATGTATTGCAAAAAGCTGTCCATGTGCAAACCCCTTCCCAAACATCAATTAATGGCTCATAGCTTCTGTGACAACCATCTTGGAAAGCAAGTGATATTTTTGCAAATTATGCAAAAACAACGGCTTGCGTGTTTTCAGAGTCTACTTCAACCTCCTCTATGAAATGATTAGCACTGCAGCTGGAACGCTGCTAGATTCTAAAACGCACTACTCGCTCAGGGTTCTTGAAGTTTGCAATGTGCTTGTGATGATCTGGTTCATGGTGCCTTCATGGCCTTGTCAACATTGATAGCTAGACAAAAAGATAAACACCGCTGATAAAGGCCTGCTGTAAATACCCTCTCGTCAAGATGTTTTTGTACTCAGTGATGAACGTACCACACATGCACAAGGTCTTTCAGCTGAAAATTCTGTTGTGTTTTTTTAAGAAGAAACCTTCATGGAAGTCATGAAAGACTTCTTCCAAGGCTATTTCACTAGGAATCAAATATAATTCTCTGCCATTTACAACCACGCCGCTTGTTGGGAATAATGACAACTCATTACGAAACGAATACTAAACATTCTGATTACTTCTCCGAGCAGGACGACGGAAGCTCTTCTTTGCAAACGTGGTTTTACGCCTCTGCAAGCCACGGCTCGATTCCTCAGCCCTAATTTGTCCGTGTGGTTTGGGCTGATCTGTTCGCCTCGCTTGGTCTGACCACATCAACACGAGGCCTGTACAAGTGGGAGGCTCCTGGCAGCCGCGTACCAGTCCAGCAGCATGGCACATGGCTGAGTGCTCTCCAGAAACGGAGTCTGCTTGCTTCAGAGCCAGACAACCTCTAGAAAGAGCTTCTACACTTTGATTTCAGATCTAATGCAATCTAAAAACAGTGTGTACTTACAGAAACTCCTCCCAGAGCTAATACTTTAGAGATAGAGAAAAAATGCCAAAATCACAGCCTTCCAAAGCCAACAGTCTCCTGTTACAGAACCTGTATGCAGAGCTAATGTTCTCCATAAAACAGAAACTGTATGCAGAGTTAATGCTCTCCAGAAACAGAACCTGTATGCAGAGCTAATGTTCTCCAGAAACAGAACCTGTATGCAGAGCTAATGTTCTCCAGAAACAGAACCTGATTTGAGAGCTAACTCTCTTCAGAAACAGAATCTGTCTCTAGTGAAAATCCCCCCCCCCAGCAACAGGAACGGTCTCCAGAGCTAAAGTTCTAAAGAAACAAAACATGTCTATACAGCTAATGTTCTCCATGAACAGAACCCTTATTCAGAGCTAATGCTCTCCATAAAACAGAACATGTCTTCAGAGCTAACGTTCTCCAGAAACAGAACATGTATGCACAGCTAATGTTCTCCAGAAACAGACCCCCCCCAGCAACAGGAACGGTCTCCAGAGCTAAAGTTCTAAAGAAACAAAACCAGTCTATAGAGCTAAGGTAATCCAGAAACAGAACCCGTCTTCCGAGCCAACATTCTCCTGACACAGGGCCTGTCTCCAGAACTTTCCAAGAACAGAGACTGTTTTAATTGGAGCCGAACAGATTCCAAAAGTAGCAAGACCTTTTTGCAGAGGTTCATATGCAGATAATGCTTAAAATGAACAACTTGGATAAACAGAGCCTGTTCTCAGAGCTTAACAGCTTCTAGAAATAAAGCTAAGACCCCCACAAGCAGAACCTGTTTCCATAAATAATGTCTTCCAGGAACAGACACTGTTTCCTTCAATGCCAAAGATCCTTCTAAATGAAAGCCTGCTTGCTGCTATCTTTAGAGCACAATTCCACAAATAACATCTTCCAAGAAAAAAAAAACAAAAAAAAAACTGAGCCTCCTTCCTTGAGAGATGAACAATTCCAGATACCTGGCCTCATCGTCTCTATAATCCAAGTCTGCTCTCAATAACCTCAATAATCAGTTCAAAAACCAATCCTGTTCCCAAAGCTAATTCTGTAATGCTTTCCTCCGACGCGAGTCTTCCTGAAACCTACTTCCACAGTAAACGTGGCTTAAAACCCAGCCAGGAACAGCACCTAACTCCAGAGTTAACCACCTCTAAGAACAGAACCTGTAGTCGTCAGAAATGCTTGCTCTCAGAGCCAAAGGGCTTCAAGAAACAGCATCTGACTCCGACCCAAACAACCTGCGGGGAAAAGACCCCACTTCCAGACTTGCCTTTGTCCATAATCAGGGCTGGCTTTCTTCAGTTCCATGTCCTTCAGGAACAGAGCCTGTTTTCTTCAGAAACCAAATAAAAAGCCATGTCTGCTTCCATCAAAGGCTAAGCAACTTCTGGGAACTGCTTCCAGAGATAACAGCCTGTGGAAACCGAGCCTTAATTTCCTTGAAGATCTTCGTCTTCATCTTCGTCTTCTGCCGCTTAATCCTGTTCAGGGTCGCGGAGGGAAGCTGGCGCCAATCCCAGCTGACATCGGGCGAGAGGCAGGACACACCCTGGGCGGGTCGCCAATCCACCGCAGGGCGACACACAGAGACAGACAACCATTCACACTAACATTCACACCTACGGGTAATTTAGAGCAGCCAATCAGCCTAATCCTCTCTGTGCATGTCTTTGGACCGTGGGAGGAAACTGGAGTACCTGTTGGAAACCCACGCGAACACGGGGAGAACACGCAAACTCTGCACAGAAAGGCACTTGTGCCGAACCCGGGGTCCTTGAAGATCTAAAATACATCAAATTTGCAGAAAGTCAAGAGAATAATCTGGATTTCTAACAACTATTTGAAGAGTCCATCTTTACTTATTAATACTTCACATACCAGCTGAAGGTCACACTGGGCTCGAGCTCTACAGAGGATACAACTCGAGAGCGATCCTCTGAGACCTAGTATGTCGGGGTTTTCACGAAGACATTAGTAGGTTTGAAAAAAAAAATTTTTAAAAGAAGGATAAGAGGAGAATCAATTGGAGCACGACCAATCCACAAATCCCTAACTGGTTTAACTTGTGCTTTAAATGTAGATCTGACAGTCTGACACCATCAGGACGCAGTACGGTGACACAGCGCTATGCTAAACCCCCCAACAATAGCACCATTGTCACAATCACAATCCAGCGCATTGTGTGTGAGGAGCTTTTTTTTTTTTTGGTACACTCCACATTGACACACTCCGGTGCTCTACAAAACACTCCAGTCCTCCTGACGTCCTCTCCCAAATAACAATCCATTCCAAGGACCATGTGGGAAAAAAAAACCTAAGTTAAATAAACCATCAGAAACTCAGTGGCTGAAAAAGAAATAAATAATTTTTGCCAGGAGATGTTGAGTCACTATCACGTTTTTTTTTGTTTTTTTTTTTCTTTCCCCGCTTGGTTTTTCCATTCTGTGTTCTGGCGTTCATCTTATAAGGAAGTAGAGAGGGGGAGAATTGTTTTTTGGGTTTTTTTCCCTCCTGGAATTGGTGTGTCAGAAAAATTGATTGAGATGGAACAGCGCAACATGAAAAGCCTCGTTGGAGTAAACAGTGATTAAACGTGCGAAAATTGGGTAAACTACTATTAATTACATCAGTGCTGGATTCTGATTGGTCTGACAGCAGTGCAGGTTTATTTTAATGTGCCTGTTCTAATACATTATCATTTCTACAGTTACGGCTCGCTCACGGGTACGTGTACGGAAAACACTCCAAATAAACAGATTCTTTTTTAATGTGTGTAATCATTGACGTGGTGATGACGTTGACTTAAAATGCATGGAAGGAGTCTACAGTGTCAGTGTTTTCGTAACACTCAGAGGTAAAGATCGGCAGGAGCGAGGAGTTTATGCTTTGCAGTTGCACCACAACAGCCTGCCAGGGGTTGTTTTTCTATAGAAGCACAAGATGGAATACTTTATCACTGATTGATTAATTAATCATCCCATTGATATAATAACTACACAGCGGACCCTCGGCTTGCGAACGCGTCGGATGGCGAACAAATTGACGTACGAACTAAATTCCTGAACAGATTTTGTCCCGACCGGTGAACAAATCCTCGACTGACGTACAGGAAGCCGACCCACGCTTCACGCCATGAACATTCAGTTCCGGTCAAGCGCTGTTTATTTCATTTAGGTTTCTTTTTCTATAATTAAAGTGATATTCATTTGATTCTATGTTTTATTGCCACATATAAACCCATAATACACTTTAAAAACATGTTTTGAGGCTGAAACACATTCATTGTATTTACATTCATTTCAGTGGGAAACACTGACTCAGGTCGCAAACAAATCAGGTCACGAACAGAGTCGAGGGTCCACTATATTTGCAACATTTGGAAAATATACAAGGGAGAATCAAAAAGTAAAGGCAAAATACATTCAACAGCTTTAATAGAAGGAACTGTGAGAAATTGAACGCATCACATTTCCACATAGTCCCCACGCAAGATGACGCACTTGTCCTATCATTCATCTAGCCTCTATATTGCTGCAAAGAAAAAGTTTTTCTTCTGCTCCCGAAGCCAGGTGAGCCCTGCTTCCTTTACTTCATCATCAGAGGTGAATCTGTGACCACGCAGCACCTCCTTCAGTGGACCGCAGACGTGATAACGGCTCGGCACCAGATCCGTCCTGTTAGGAGGAGCCGTCGCACTGTCTCTACTGTCCCTGCTACTGTATGAGGACGTGCATTGTCATGGTGTTTTGGACAGCATTCCTCTTCTTTTGCTGCGACTTGCAAGCCGACGTTCATTTCGCAGCAATGCACTGTTCACTATTTTCCCACGCGCTTGGAAATGCCCGGGAATAGATGCCTTCATGTCTCAAAAGAATGTCAGTGTGATTTTCTTGTGGGGGGCGGGGGACTCACTTTCGAATGTCTTCTTCGCTGGAGAAGATGGATGTCTCCACTCCACAGAGTGAGAGTCTCTCGCTGTCCGGGTTATCACCCCATATCACATTAAAAACCTGCCTTTACTCTTCGATTCTCCCTGGTATACTGTACCGTACTCCTCCATGCACAAGTAAGTATAGTACATAATGCCAAAAATAAAATAATAATAATAAATCACATTGCAATTTGTTTACCAAATTGACAGGCGGATTTATTCTTTCACACTACCGATGGTCTGCCAGTCAACATTCCCAGATTATGGTGCATATAACAAACACCAGGTGTTGCTCTTTTGTTTTTAGGGCCCCACAAGCAGTCAAACCTGGGTTGATCAAGCAAATCAAACTGATTTCTCCACAGGGCCCCTTGTGACGTCAGAGGAAGACACACACACACACACACACACACACACACACACATTAGCTTGGGGTCTCACAGGGATGGCAGGAAATGCATCAGCGTGATGAAACACGACTCAGGGTGGAGCTGAACTTTACACAACATGTCAGAATGGGAGACGTTTTGCTGACTAGGATGACAACAAGACCCGGATGGAGGATGCAGCACAAGTCGGAAGTTTCGAGAAGAAGAAGAAGAAGAAGCGAAATACCTGTGCGCTGGAACCTGTTGGCTCCGCCCACCGGCGTCGCGCGACCGCTGGAAGTTTCTGTCCCCGGCTCGGCTCAGTTCGGCCCGGCTCGGCTCGGCTCGGCTCTCCCGCGGTGTGCGGTCAGGATGTTACTCCAGGATGTCGTGCTCGGTGTGTGTGTGTGTGTGTGTGTGTATATATATATATATATATATATATATGTGTGTGTGTGTGTGTGTGTAGAACCTTCTCCGTGCACACGTGACCTCCAAAGGGGAAACCGCTTAGAAACGGCGCGCGCGCCGGACGCACTCAGCCTGGGAGACGGGAAGTGGCACCGGAGCTCCGCGCGAGCCTGATGGAGCGGCAGCGGCCATTTGGAGTCACGTGCCTGCGTGTGCAAGTGTGTGTATGTGTTTTGTGAAACCCCGGCGCGCGCGCGAGCGAGCGATCGAGCGAGTGACCCCGCCCCCTCCCCTCCCCTTCCCTCCCCTCTCCTCTCCTCTCGGTTTCCTCTCGCGCAGCGCAGCGCCGGGCCGTCTGGCGGGGGAGTGTCCCCGTTAACCCTTGTCTCAGTCTCTGAGCTTACATAATGGCTTCAGCGCGGTTCCACTCTGCTGCGGAACACTTCCCCCAATTTCTTCTGCTTCAGGACAACCAAACAACCAAGCAATCAATCAATCAACTAACCAACCAATCAAGCAATCAATCAATCAACTAACCAACCAATCAATCAATCAATCAATCAACCAAACAACCAAGCAATCAATCAATCAACTAACCAACCAATCAATCAATCAATCAACCAACCAACCAACCAATCAATCAATCAACCAACCAATAAATCATCCAATCAATCAACTCATCAATCAACAAATCAATCAACCAATCAATCAATCAATCAAACAACCAAGCAATCAATCAATCAAACAACCAAGCAATCAATCAATCAACTAACCAACCAATCAATCAATCAACCAATCAACCAAACAATCAATCAATCAACCAACCAATCAATCAATCAACCAACCAATAAATCAATCAATCAACTCATCAATCAACTCATCAATCAACAAATCAATCAATCAATCAATCAAACAACCAATCAACTCATCAATCAACCAATCAACAAATAAATCTATCAACCAATCAATCAACCAACCAATCAATCAATCAACCAACCAATAAATCAATCAATCAACTGATCAATCAACAAATCAATCAACCAACCAATCAATCAATCAATCAATCAACCAATCAACTCATCAATCAACCAATCAACAAATAAATCTATCAACCAATCAATCAACCAACCAACCAATCAATCAACCAACCAATCAACCAATCACTCAATCAGTCAATCAACCAATCAATCAATCAACCAACCAATCAATCAATCAATCCCACTGTGCATGGAGTTGCACAGCAACTACTGTGGCATGGTATCAAAATATGACCTGAAATCAACTTTATGCTTAAATTTGCCCCCCCCCAAAAAAATAATGTCACAAGTGCAAGTCATGGCACCATGAACAGTAGAGGCGTGGCTTATTTGATTGCCAAGCTCTCATAACAAATCAAACTTTCCTCCAAGTCCTGATTTAACCCATATTTCATGTTTTAAAGTACAGTGCGACCTCGAGTCACAGACTGAATCCGTCCCGAGACTTTGTTCACGACCCGAATCAGTGTTTCCCATTGAAATGAATGTAAATACAATGAATGTGTTTCAGCCTCAAAACATGTTTTTAAA
>JAQMCW010000006.1:1204319-1215998 GCA_030068335.1 Chrysichthys cranchii
GTTAGAGCAAACAGGCTACACACAAACTAGCGTTAGAGCAAACAGGCTACACACAAACTAGCGTTAGAGCAAACAGGCTACACACAAACTAGCGTTAGAGCAAACAGGTTACACACAAACTAGCATTAGAGCAAACAGGTTACACACAAACTAGCGTTAGAGCAAACAGGCTACACACAAACTAGCATTAGAGTAAAGAGACTAACCACAAACTAGCATTATACCAAAGAGGCAAACCATAAGCTAGCATTATAATAAAGCAGAAATTTTGTGTACTATTTACTTGTTAACATTCATAGTCATTTGTTGACCTGGATGTATGGACCTAACAGACATCACATATGTAGCATGCTAACAGCATGTAGTTAGTAAGTAACTTTTTTGGGGTTTTTTTAAGAGCTATACTGTTCTATTTGTAGTCTAGATGTACATAGTATTTCACAGAACAAGTTCTGCTTTGTGACTTGACCATGGCACATTATACGACGTATTGCTCACCTTAGCCAGCATGGCGAGGTGCTGGTTCTGAACAATGGCAGTGCGATACGTAGCTAGTCCTCCTTCCTCCAGACTGGGGAACAGGTAGTACAGGTGAACGCTGGAGAACACACCCCAACACACATCAGGTTAAATTCATGATCCTTGCTAAGGGTTGTTACTAAAATGTCCTTATAAATTGTCTTGTGAGCTGTGATTTGATTCCGCACGCTGACGTGCTTCCATTTAAAACAGGAAGTCGGAATGATGGCGTGTTGTAGGGCTTTACGCTACATTTAAACGCCAAGAGCGTTTGACATGCCACACCCCCACCAACTCTAAGCGAATAGAGTTTAACAAAAGCATTTAATCAGCTGTGGAGGATGTCTCACCATTGCCTTCACCCACACCTGTCCACGTTAACCAGAATATCATGGGCGATGGTATATATGGCGAGGCAATATACATTCTGGAGAGCATATTTTTCCATGAACACAATACTATTTTTCGGAGAAGTCGCCTAAAAATTGGAATCATTTTCTGGAAAGTGACCAACTATATGAGAAAAACAAGAAAATGTCCAAAATTACTGGCTTCTAGATGTACTTAATCAACGTAGAGACAGGGTGTTCGGTCTGCCTGTAGACCAAGGTGATGACATCCATCAAAGGGAGCTCCTTGGGTCTACCCTCTATGACAGATGAACAGGTGATCAGATCAATAGAATCGCAGCTGGCCAATCCAAATTGTACCATGGGGCAAGTACTGAGCAAAACAGGCTCATTGGATGGATTACCAAACAACAGGTTAAAGGACTTTAGGCAGAAACCCATTGTTCAACAAAACCATCATTCAGGATTCGATTGGCCACCAAAGAAACGGAGTTCTCCAGATGCTTTTGCTGAAGTGACTAATCTTTACAAAAATGCATTTCAGTTTGGCAATCTGCATGGGAAGGTCATACGGACGAGATCCCATCCCAGGCCCCTGGGTGAGCATGGTGGACGAAGGCACCTTGCTCCTTCCAGATGGGTGTGACCAGTTTATGGGTACCCAGCATGACCTCCTGCAAGGGGTTCCACTGAGACCACCAGTGGAAACCTCTGTCTCTTTTTTAAATCTTCCTCTGTCCAAGTCAGCTTCTTGAAACAGAGAGGCAATCTTGGTGAGTCCTGATCTCAAAGAATCCTAAAAATGGTTGTGTCCGCCAGATGAACTGCAGCTTGTGCCCATACAACACGGTCAACAGGACCAAATGGACTGATAAAGGTGCTGCTCAATGAGCAATGTTGTCAACAGGAAAGCATCCCACAGGCAGTTCATGGGAGGACTCTACTGGACCATTTAGGTGTTTGAGTGGTTGCTCTTTAGGGCCTGATCACATCACACACAGGTTAAATGGGGCATTCAGGTACCTGCTGGGGGCCAAAAGAACAATTCTGTTTGCTTAGGGTTTGCTCTAGACTGACAGAACGTATGTGGGCACTGAAAAGACCAACCATTCTCTGGGGAATTAAGGGTGCCACCTGGCTCGTCCACTGGCTCTGCTGTTTCCTGAAACCTTTTCCCCCTCTCTAGGTTTTCTTTGGCTACAGAGTAGGTTTAGCTTTACATTACATTTGTGTCTTTGGCAGATGCCCCTTACCCAGAGGGTCTCATTTGTACAACTGAGGGCCTTAAGGGCCTTGCTCAAGGGCCCAGCAGAGGCAGCTTGGTGATGCTGGGATTTGAACTTACGACCTTCCGATCAGTAGTGCAGCCTCTTAACCACTGAGCTACCACCATCCATATACATGGCATTATCCATTAACCAGACTGGCAGAGAGCCACCCTACATCCTAACCCAGATGTATCACTGCCAGGTATGAGTGGTTTGAGCAGCTCCATCACAGAAGAGCTGAATTGGTACAGATTGGAGATCACATTCTCAATATAGTCTTTACACCACGGAACAGCAAAATGCTTTGTAACCATACAGAAGTGTCCATAGACTGCATGTCAGCAACCAGTCCAATCAGGGGCTACACAGCCTGGCTCAGCAAGCTGGTAGAACCTGATTCAGAATCAGATTCAGCCCCAGGTCAGAAAATGCCCCCCAGTGTTACCTCGCTCCTCAGATAAGCAGTGGGTGAATTGGCTCTCTGGGTATAAGGAGGACTCTTTTGAAGTGTTCAAGCTTCCACTACATGCCTACGACTTACAGATGCTCTCTCATCTTCTTACCCTCCTTATCAGTCGTCGTCTGGCACATGGAGATATGACTAACTTCTACAGCGCTTGAGTCAGATTCGACCTAGATTCAGGGTCATGGTTAGGGTCAATCAGCACGAAGATGGTTTAACCAAACTGGCCAAAGCTGAGACAGTGGCTGTACAGCTGGGGTTCGTGCATGGCTTTCAGGGAAGAAGCAAGAACTCTGCAGCCTGGTTCATTAGTCACTCGAAGCCAAAACTTCATGTTTATTACACAGTCAAGCCAAGTTGACAACCAACCACAAGAACAGAATCTTACAGCCCATAAAAAAAAAAAAAAACATTAATACATGCTAGTCAAGGATTCGCTTGGTCAGAAAGATGGTGTGGCATGTGAGAGATTAGACACAAGCGCACTGGGAGACTCCCTACCTTACAGGGAAGGAGATGTGGGGCGTGTAGTAGGTTTCTAGCTAATTTATTCAGCTCAACAGTGTACAGTATATTGAGGGAGACGCACCTGGCCATGTTAACCAGTTTGCTAAACCACTGCTGAGTTCAGAGTTAGATTCAGAGGGATGTATAGCATGTCTCAAATGATATCAGTCAAGTCCTTGCTTACTGACTGTGAATGATGTGCATTCTCAGGGTGTCAGGGAGTGTGCGCATTATCCTTCATTCAATAATGCAAACATGCACAAGATGAGTGTGGGACAAAATAACGTCTAAGGTTAAAGCTCTGTTGTCTGGAACACAGAGCTAGCGGTCACATGTGTTTTTGTCCCTGTGTGCCTGACGTGCTATTTCGGTTTAATAATAGTGTCTGTAATTAGAGAGTCTGCGCTATTGGACGTCTCCGGTCGGTTAATTACCAGTTGTCATGGAGACTTTCAATCTTTAAATGGCGAGAAAATATCAGCATAACAATTACAGAGAGAGAGAGAGAGAGAGAGAGAGACAAAGAAAGAGAACATGAGCGAGAGGGACACACACACACATACACACACTCTCACCTGGTTAGAAATTCAACAACAGCATCACCGAGAAACTCCAGACGCTCATTATGATTAATCCTGACAGAGAGAGTGAGACGTTTAATAATAATACGCACACACACACACACGCAAGCACGCACACACAAAGTATGCAAGAAAATAGCCACCTGGAAGGTGTGGGGTCATCCTGACCCAGCCGGGACATGATGTTGATCAATGTGTTAATTCCTGAAAGAGAAAAGAATACTAAACAAGTGTAAGGGGGGGAGAAAGTAGAGAAAGAAGACAAGGAAGAAAAACCAAAAGAGGAGCACAAAGGCAGCATCCATGTAGAATAAGCTTAAATTACAAATGATTAAAAAAATTATACATTTTTAATAATTTACTTAATTTTTATTTTTATAATTTACATTATTAAAAAAAAAAAAGGAAATAAATGGGTAAAATGAAAAAAGGGGGGACAAGAGAATGCAGGAAAAATACAAGGAACAAAAGTGTAAAAAAAAATAAATAATTGAATTTAATTACAGGTCGTCCTAAAGTTGCGATGGAGATGCGTTCCGCCACACCCATCATAAGTCGAAAATATCGTATGTCGAACCACTGTGTTGAACCACTTATCCTAGCTTAGGTATCTCAGCCTAGCTTAGCCCAGCCTAACCAGGAGTCTTTGCCTGTAGAATAGAGCATGGATACTCAACCTGGGCCCGACGGGTCGAGCCGGGTTCAGACAGATATTTCGAAATGTTACTCGGGTTCGGGTCGGGTTTGTTCACGTCAGCTCGAAAACGCTTGATCAACCATTGAGAACCACTGATCAAAGAAGGACAGCGCTGAAGCCATCCACTGTTGATGCCATCCTTTTTTTTTTACACAACTCCAGTTACATCTCGATGTTTGGATTATGTAAATAGCCTAGTTTAAATAATTGTCAGAGTTCATTTGAAATGTTCACGAAAGTAGAAGTTTTGTCAGTAATAAGTCCTGAGTTTAATTTTCAATTGAAGTTTTCTTGTCCCGTGCGTGTTTGTGACCTGTGACGGCAATCATTGAGAAGGTCTTTTCTTTTAACAGTTGTTTAATAAAGGCAGGATACACAAGCTACACAAGGATACACAGTTTGTTTTTACCTAAAAGAGTATCATTATAATCACTTAGCAGCGCCTGTTCAGCCAAACATTAAAATTCCAATCGGGTTCGAACAGAAACATATAAATGCATGTCGGGTTCGGTCACTGCTCTGTCGGAGGTGCGTCGGGTTCGGACAGAATAAGAGGCCCGAACAGCACTCTACTATAGAAGACATGCTTTTAATTAAAATGAGCTCTTGAAGCACACAAAAAACCTGCGGTAATACACTGTACACCAGTGGTCCCCAACCTTTTTTATACCGGGGACCAGTTTCATGTAGGGCAATTTTCCCACGGACCGGATGGGGGGGCAAAAATAAAATAAACGCCTTAAGTATGTCGCTCATGTTCTAATATGCACCTTACTCAGTGCATATTATGTAATTTAAGAAATATGTAATGTGAATACAACACCTTATGCGCTTTCAATAATCACTACACTATAACTATAATATTAACATTTATTGTTTTCTTTCGAAACATTCTAAGGGCTTGTCCTTTAAGGCAGGGTGCTTAGTCTCAATGTGGCAAAGCAGTTTTGAGGCTGTTTTGAGGCTTCATTAGCCGGCCAGTCACCGCATATTATACAGAGCGAGCGTGGAGCCTGCGAATCACCTGCTTTCTTTCTCCTGGCAGTCTCTGACCCTTCTGCTGTCTCATCGTTGGCTCTTTTCCCCCTTTCAAAGAAGCTCTCCAGTGATGTTTGTTTTTGGGCCACTTTTGCGAAAGTTAGCTAGTACTTAATGACGCATGAAAAAGACAACGTGTGTAATGCCGCGCCACTGAGTCACTTGTAGTAGTGGGACGAGAGTGGAATTTTTCAAAATAAGATAACTGGGAAACTAACGAAAATAAAATAACTAAATATTTCAGGAAGGTTATTATTTTTTTCCCGGGCCGGTACCAAAAGACCCATGGACTGGTACCGGTCTAAGGCCCGGTGGTTGGGGACCCCTGCTGTACAGTACACCGATACACAAGGGAACTCCGTGAGTTGCGGGAGAGAGTGAGGCATTTGGGCGAGGTGACTGATCTGGGCATTGTCCGTGTACTTCCAGGTGTTGTCCGAACGCCCGCGAACGTGATACGCCGTTACGCTGGCCTGCCTGCGATGCCTGCCCGCGAATTTTTAATATTTTCTAAACATTTAACAATTTTTAGCGGGTCACAATCATCATCTTAACTTCGAAAAAATCATAATCCGGGCCACCGTACCTCGGAGGAGCACCTGTCCTTTAAAGGTACTGAAATAAAATGTGTTTTGTGTGCTCATTTCGCACCTTTTTTCCTCATGTACATGTGGTGGACTTTCCTGTCGCCGTATTTGGGCTGACGGATCCCGCAGTTGGAAAGCGAGTTCCGAGCGTGATCAGGGTTCATCCCGAAGTTCAGGTGATGACTCGGGTGAGTCATGGCCAGCTGAGGAGGAGAAGAAACGCGGGAATGGGTGGAGAGAACAAACAAAACTAATAACAACACAATAAAATCAATAGTCTATCATCATGAATGTTTCACACAGCAAAGAAAACGAACCCCGACCAGCTGAGGAGCAGGAGAACACGGAGAGGAGCGAGAGGGGGAATAAAGGGGCAAAGAAAAAGAAAGCAGAAAGGGAAAGGAAAAAAAAAAAAAGCAATCGAAAAGTTTGGACGGGAAAGTTTGACATTTTCGGTTGTGTTTAATATTACACAATGTGATATTTATGCCGGAGGGAATCGTCATAAGAGATCAGAAAGAGAATAAAGGAGAGAACGAAGATGGGGGGGGGGTAAAAATGAAACAAGGAAAGAGACGAGGAAGGAAGAAAGTATGAAAGGAAATGAGGAAGAGGAGGGAAATGAGGAAGGAAACTTGAAAAAGGGTAGACTGCAGTAAAATACAGACCACAAGGAAGACAAAAGGAAGGGAAGAAACAAGGGAGGAAAATAATCTAAAACAAGATATTAAAAAGAGGAACAAAGCAAGCAAGCAAGGAAACAAGGAAAGAGGGGCGTGGGGAAGGAAACCAGGAAGGAATAAATGGAAAAAGAAACGCGTACAGAAGCAAACGAATGAGACGTGAAAAAGGATCGGAACAAAGAAACAAGGGAAGGCAAAAGACAGGAGGAAAACGAGGAAGGAAATATTACCCCAACGTAGAAAACAAGGAATAAAGGAGGAAGGAAAGAAACGAAGATGAAAACAAATGAGTAAGGGAACAAAAGAAGGAAGGAAGAACAAAGTGAAGAGCTTAAAAGAAGTTAAAAGTGTGTGTGTTCACCTGAAGAAGGCATCGCTCTTTAAACATGTAACCAATCAGCTTATCCAGGTGCATCAGGCACTGGTGGTACCGAATGTGGTGGGTCAAAACCGGGAGCATCATGGCGTGCTGCAACACACACACACACACACACACACACACAGAGACACACACACACACACACAGAGACACACACACACAGAGGGCTTACCGAGCAGACAGACGATCGAAAACAAGAAGACAGAGGAGAGAATTCAATCAGTGCTTCATTATTTATTAAGAGGTCTTCTGGTGGAGAAATAGATCAAAGTGTGAAACACATACACACACACACACACACACACACTTTTCGTTTTGATACACATTAATTTCCAGAAAAACACAAGCATTGGATTTCTGTCTGTTTCATTTTTCACTTGTTCTCTAGGTGTTAGAAGTGTGTGTGTGTGTGTGTGTATGTGTGTGTGTGTGTGTGTGTGTGCGCGCGCGCGCGTTCGGTTTCTTTTCAACACTGGCCACGGCTGTGCTGCAAAGAAACCCTGAGAACTACCCCGTAAGCGCTGGAGTAGCCTAGGCTATAAACACCCTGCCATAAACACCCTGTAAACAAAATGGAGTAAAGCAGCGTATCTGCGTGTGCGCGACGGTGAACCTGGCAGACGTCGGATCGGATCCCGGATTTCCAGAAGCCTTGGCTGCTGAGCTCCACAGTCACTTCCCTCCTCATCGTGTTCTTCTGCCTGATCTTTTGCAGAGCTTCCTGCACACACACACAAGCACACACACACACACATTATTGGTGCATTTGCGAAACAGCCATTTCACGAATCACTTGAGTTGGCATGAGTTCTCATGATTCGGACCGAAGAACAGCACGCAGAACTCCAACGGCGTCAGCATGGCTGCCACCATCTCCAACAAGACCTCGACCTTCTGGTTATTAAATTGACAGGTGCTCCCCGAGTTACGATGGCCCGACTTATGATTTTTTGAAGTTATGATGACGACTGCGATACGCTAAAAATTATAAAATATTTAGAAAATGTTTCAAATTCACGGGCAGGCATCACTGGCAGGCCAGCGTAAGTGTATGACGTATGTGGAAGTACGCGGACGACGCCCGTATCACTCGCCTCGCGCGATGTCTCACTCTCTCCCGCAACTCACGGAGTTACCTTGTGCATCAGTGTACTGTACAGTGCATTACCATGGGTTTTTTTGTGTGCTTCAAGAGCTAATTTTAATTCAAAAGGATGTCTTCTACAGGAAAAGACTCCTGGGTAGGCTAGGCTAAGATGGTAAGCTGGGTTGAGATACCTAAGCTAGGCTGAGATACCTAAGCTAGGATAAACTAGGCTGAGATACCCAAGTTAGGATGAGATACTTAAGCTAGGCTGAGATACCTAAGCTAGGCTAAGATGGGCTGAGATACCTAAGCTAGGCTAAGATGGGCTGAGATACCTAAGCTGGGCTAAGCTAGGCTGAGATACCTAAGCTAGGCTAAACTAGGCTGAGATACCTAAACTGAACTAAGCTAGGCTGAGATACCTAAGCTAGGCTGAGATACCTAAGCTAGGCTAAACTAGGCTGAGATACCTAAGCTAGGCTGAGATACCTAAGCTAGGCTGAGATACCTAAGCTAGGCTAAGCTAGGCTGAGATACCCAAGTTAGGATGAGATACTTAAGCTAGGCTGAGATACCTAAGCTAGGCTAAGCTAGGCTGAGATACCCAAGTTAGGATGAGATACTTAAGTTAGGCTGAGATACCTAAGATGGGCTAAACAAGGCTGAGATAACTAAGCTAGGCTAAGATGGGCTGAGATACCTAAACTGGGCTAAGCTAGGCTAAGATAGGCTGAGATACCTAAGATAGGCTAAGATAGGCTAAGATGGGCTGAGATACCTAAGCTGGGCTAAGCTAGGCTGAGATAGCTAAGATAGGCTAAGATAGGCTAAGATGGGCTGAGATACCTAAGCTGGGCTAAGCTAGGCTGAGATAGCTAAGCTGGGCTAAGATGGGCTGAGATACCTAAGCTGGGCTAAGCTAGGCTGAGATAGCTAAGCTGGGCTAAACTAGGCTGAGATACCTAAGCTGGGCTAAGCTAGGCTAAGCTACCCAAGCTAGGCTAAGCTAGGCTGAGATACCCAAGCTAGGCTAAACTAGGCTGAGATACATAAGCTAGGCTGAGATACCTAAGCTAGGCTAAGTGGTTCAATACAGTTTAACGATACAATATTTTCGACTTACAATGGGTATGGCGGAAGGCATCTCCATCATAACTTGAGGACGACCTGTATATGCCTCAAATACCCTTAACATTTATTGCAAACAGGAAAGGACACTAGTAAAGAAAAACTATTCCAGATATTCAACCTTGCTGTTTGACCTGGATGCTTTTTGGGTCAGTTCCTAAAACCTCAGAAGTTCTTCTGTTGTCCAGGATAACAATTCCCTGAAAATCAAAACGCTTCTGAAAAGCAGTCCTGAAGCGTTCCGGATAGTGAGGCGGCCGTGTCAAGGACGTGGCATGAAAGAAACAAGATGTTTCTACTGTTCAGTGTTACTGTCAGCATGAAGTGTGCCTGGAAGTGTCCGAGCGGTGGATGAATCAGACTAGACGTGCACACACACTGTATTAGGTCTATTAAGGGAGCTAGCTAGCATCATCACTAGTCACAGTGCACGCTCACACACAGTTATCTCAATCATGCAAGCATCAGGTAATGAGGAGTTAAGACTCATTAGCAGTAATTTGGATTTTTAACAGCGTTATCCCGAGGAGATTATGTCAGCAGGTACGCCAACAGGTATAGGGAGGAACTTTAGCCCGTTACAGAGCGATGATCTGTTCACTCACTGATCCCCTGCAGCACTTCCACCTACACACTGGGATTTTCTCCTTCATCTGTGTGTATGATGTATGATTGTGTGTGTGTGTGTGTGTGTGTGTGTGTGTTCCGTACCTCTATATTCTTAGGTTCCTGCACATTGATATTCTCTTCGATTTAACCAGGTTTGGATAAACGTCGCTGACAAACTAACATCGACTGCGTTTACTGTTAATCATGTACAGGTAGTCCTCGAGTTACAATGGAGATGCGTTCTGCATCCCACACCCATCATAAGTCGAACCACTGTGTTGATCCACTTCGCCTACCTTAGTTCAGCTTAGCCTACGCGGTAATGCACTGTACAGTACACCGATACACAAGGCAACTCCGTGAGTCGCGGGGGAGAGTGAGGCATCGCGTGAGGCAAGTGATCCGGGCATCGTCCACATAGTCCCTGGTGTCGTCCCGCGTACTTCCAGGTGTCGCCTGCGGATTTCCGGGTGTCGTCCGAACATCCGCGTACATCACATCACACGCTGTTGCGCTGGCCTGCCCGCGATGCCTGCCCGCGAATTTTAAGTATTTTCTAAATATTTTACAATTTTTAGCGCATCGCAACAGTCATCGTAACTTCGAAAAATCGTAAGTCGGGCCATCGGAACTCGGAGAGCACCTGTAATTTATGATCGAGTCGTAACCTCCAGGCAGAGGCAAACAGGTTTTAGGCTAAAACAGGTTAAATTCCTGATGCCATGCATTTACACTACAGCCCCAAAGCATCACTCATCCAAATGTTAACATACACAGCACGATCCACGTTACAACACGGTCTCCGACAAGTAGTGTTTTTGTCCCCCCAGAGAGGGGGCGCAGTTTCTAAATCTTGCACTCCCACACCTCCCACATCGTCGTCACACTTTCTTCATTCGCTCTTTCTGTTTGTGCGCTCCGGCTCTCAGCGGGAGTGTGTAAATTACCCATGAGTCTCATGACTGGGACTCGAGTTAGGGAATCAGAACAAAGACATGAATCCAATTTTGAAGCATCAAACAAAACACACACACACACACACAGGGCATCTGGAGACAGCAACTGGTGTGTACCTGCGGAGTGTGAGGGGAACATGAGTTGCTGAATCAAGCACAAGTAAACAACAGTGCTCTCGATGGGAGGGAGGTGGAAAGGGGGGGGCAAGTTATCTTCTCGCTAGCTTAGCGCTAATGACTAGCCGCATGTCTCAGAACTTCAAGGTCTGCATCCCAATTGCTAAAGTTCAGGTCTACTTAACACGTCAGGCAGAACACACACAGAATCCCTCTAATGAGGCAGTGCGTGAGGTCAGAAGAACAGCAGATTATTATACGTTTGGAACAAACTAAACTAGCGTACACACACACACAAATGACATAACCTACCTCTCTCTGAGTGAGCTTCTGCTTGTCGATCTGTTTCACTTTGGGGCTGTTAGCCAGCAGGTGGCGTAGCTTCACGTAGCTTTTCCACAGTTTTTGATACCTGCAGGCATTCACATTGCAACTCATTATAAACACAGTTCATACATTTCACACACAATCATATTATTTCATGAGGGTCTAACGCTGTTTGCCATACATTCATCAATAACCCGCTTTAAATTACAGTGTATTAGGTGTACACTATCAAAAATTGTACAATAATGGAGTACAGTGAACCCCCGTCTATCGCGGGTGTTACGTTCCGCCGACCCCCCGCGAAAAGTGAAACCGCGATACTGCCGAGCCACATTAATTTTTATTATTTATATATATTTTCAGGCTTTATAAACCATTTCCAC
>JAQMCW010000006.1:1227384-1238307 GCA_030068335.1 Chrysichthys cranchii
CAGGATTTCTTTATCGCTAAACCCGATTCTGAAGTCCAATTTGACCAAATCATCCACACGAGGCATGTTGAGTCGTCGGCCAATTGATCCGTCTGAGTCCAACTTTATTCTCGACATTTCGAGTTTAATGTCGACTTTAATCTCGTCATGGCAAAAAAAATATTTTTTTTTTCATGTGTGGCCCTAATACTCCGTCGTACGTCCCCCGCTAAAACAAAGTAAAAGACATCGCATTTCCTGACTGTGAGACCATGTCAGATGAAAACCGCTTCAATAAAGTAACGCATTGCATTTTATGTTCAGTAACGGGAACGGCGTTGTAACCATAAAAACAGTAATTAGTTAGATTACTCTTCACTAAAAAAAATAACGCCGTTAGTCCCATCACTGATTGCCTCATTCAGAATCTGTGTTGTAATCTGGTGTGATGTATGTCTTGGATTTATGGTGTTGGATGTGTAATTATTACTGTGTAATGAAGGAATAATTAGGGGCTGAATGTAGGCACCATAGGTAGGTTGAGTCTTGGGCACTTACGTTACGTTATGTTACATTACAGTCATTTGGCAGACGCTCTTATCCTGAGCGACTTACATTTTTATCTCATTTATACAACTGAGCATTTTGAAGTTAAGGGCCTTGCTCAAGGGCCCAACAGTGGCAGCTTGACAGTGCGTGGATTTGAACTCCCGACCTTCCGATCAGTAGTCCAATATCTTAACCCCCCTGAGCTACCCCCTGCCCCATACATAATAACCCATCCTAATTGAGTCACGTGGTGTTGATGGCAGCAGTAATGTGTAATACCACCTGTTCACTGGTTAGGTGTGAGAACTGAGTGGGCGATGGGGGAAGCCTAATTTTTGCTGACTGCAAGCGCAGATGTGTTTTCCTCTATTATGGATTGTTGCCTGGAAACCCGTGTTTTTTTTGTTGTTGTTTGTTTGTTTTTATTGCTGCTTGAACAATATGGATGATAATGAGCTGATTCGGAAGATGTTTTAAAGTTTTGGATGCTTTGGAGATTACTTTTTTTTTTTTTAGATGGAAATAAAGGATTAAACTGAAAGAAACTGCTATTGGATTTAGTCTTAAACAGCCAGCGCATCAGGCAGGTTAGTTTCAAACATTCGGCCTCTCAGTGACTTAAGCTTTGTAATCGATTAATATGAGGTATTACCTCAAAACCTTTGGGTGCAGAACCTGTACACTAACCTAGCTAGCCTATCTAGAGAATGTTACAAGTTGGGGCATCATTCAATAAATCTGAGAGGAAATGGCAAAGTAATTTGAGACCAATACCAGTATTAGTCTTGTGACTGGAGACAGGTTTGCTAAACTTAACATTAAGTGATTTCTTAGTTTTCAAATTTGCATACTCATGAATATTCCTAGCTCACTGAATTTTCAATAAGGAAGATAGATGATACACAGCCTCTTTCGCTCCTTGAGTTTCAAACCGAGGAAGCACACTTGCAGACAAATCTTTCCCTCCTTTTTTTTTTTTTTATTTCCTTCTTTACAGATTGAAAAACCACAATGTTAAAAATGTTTCTTCAGGTGTCAGAGATAATGCTCATCCCCACACACACACACACACACACACACACACACACGCACACCCACACCCGCACGCGCACGCACATACACCCACATCCACACACACCAAACCCCAATAATAATGCCATGATGTCTACCGTTGCAGTAAAAACAACACTCACTCATGTACAAAATGGTTTGGGTGGAAGATTCCCGCCGTGAGCTCATCGTTAAGATCGTTATACAGCAAAGGACGAAATAACACCGGGGAGGAGGGAACCGTGGTGCATGCACCACCCACCACCGAAACAACCTCACTGCTGTTCTTGCTTATTGTGTTTTAAAAACGAGCCTCGAGACACAAATCATGTTAGTATTTTCAGAAAATGTGGATAAACCAGACAGGAAGTGAAAACGAGAGAAAGAAGAAGTGCTAGCTTATATGATTTCTTTAAGAAGAAATGATCAACAACATAATCTCTGAAGGAATTATCATCATCATCATCACTATAAATGCCAGGCTCTGGTCTTCGGCTTCTCTGTGTCTCTGTTTGGACCCTCTGCTCTCCCCCTGAATCAGTTGCAGCATTTGCCCGTGGAGCTCTGGTGGGCGGGGTCTTGGAGGTCCACTCCGGTTCGGCCCCGCCCACTAGTCCCGCCTCCCCCAGCTTGAGGCTCGTTCTTCGGCAGCTTCTTCGCTGCATAAAGAGCAAGAGCGCAAGTTAGCATTTGCAATTTCCTCTGATCAAACAAGGTGGATGAGAGGGCGGAGCTAAAGCGAAATCCCATCAGGTAATCAATCAATCGATCACGTGTATCTATAATGAAAGTCAAGGAAAGACTTTTTATTTCGATGAATGCAAAGCTAAAAAGCTAGCGGTGATTAGATCTGTGATTGGCTGATGAGATTTAACCTTAGCTCCACCCCTTGCTGATCTGCTTCCATATATTAGGAAAAACATGGTATGCACAGCAATTAATAACAATTTACACATGTAAAATTATCTAAAATACCTGGCTGTGTGTGTGTGTGTCTGTGTGTGTTCTGACTTACCGATGGCCATAAATATCTCGTTGACGTTCATGGCGGTTTTGGCTGAAGTCTCCATGAACAGCAGGCCGTTATCGTCAGCGTACGCCTGCGCTTCCTGTTCCGATTCACACATCACAATGTTATAGTGGCAGTTTATCAATCCAGCACAACTGACACACACACACACACACACACACACCTGGAAATCCACAGCTCTCTTGTTAGCGAGGTCAGCTTTGTTCCCGGACAGGGCGATGACGATGTTGGGACTCGCCTGTTTCTGCAGCTCGTTCACCCAATTCTTTGCTCGTGTAAATGTGTCCTGTGCACACGCGCACACACACACACACACACATTGAGACCCTGCGTGAATAAGTGTCACAGAGTGATTAACAGGGAGAACGAGTGAGTGAGTGTGTGTCGTCTCACCATATTAGTGACGTCGTAGACAATGATGGCCGCCTGCGCGCCTCTGTAGTACATCGGGGCCAGGCTGTGGTAGCGTTCCTGTCCGGCTGTGTCCCAAATCTCGAACTTTACTGTCGTGTCATCGAGGCACACGGTCTGTGTGAGGAACGCAGCTAGACACAGACACACACAAACACACACACACACACACACACACACACACACAAAAAAACCAAAAAAAAAAAAAAAACAAAGAATGAGAGTCGGGATTAGTCTGTTAATGATTTAAACTTGTAACGAAAGTTTTATGAAAAGACGTCAGTGAGGGAGAACCTCCGATGGTGCTCTCCTGGTACTCGTGGAACTGGCCTTTGACGAAGCGCAGGACCAGGCTGGACTTCCCAACGGCCGACTCGCCCAGCAGAACCAGCTTGAACTGGCAGATCTTGTTCCCCGCGGCCGGCCCGTTGGGTCGACCTGCCATGACGACGCGCTGACGATGTGGCTCCGAGTCCAGACACTCAGACGGGAACGAGACGAGAAGGCAGGTTCGGCCTGGAACGACAAGACGGGCTTACTGGGGATGGGAAAGCTTCTCAGGGAGACCCGAGCACTCCTCAAGATGTTTTAGCTCCTTTAACAACACAGCAATTTGCACCATTTACACTTTAAAGTACCGGAAGTACCAGAAGTTTCAGCTTCTGTGGATCGCGGTTTATCGTCCGAGTGATAAATCAGCACAGCTTTGTTTCTCCACAGGATTCAGGAAGTGAGAAACCCGGAGAAAGTGCTGAAACGCACCTTTTCCACTCAGAACATCTCCGAGACACCTTCACAATCCTGACCTGGTCACCCAGGTGCGTCATTTCCGGGAGAAAACCTCATCTCCAGAACTTTTAAGCGCTAATTTAAACAGAAATCTTGTTATTTTTTTAGTGCTAGTCAGCGTTATGGCTAGCTTTGCTACTTTAACTACTAACATGTATCTGAGGCTTGGGTCACGTTTAGCGTTTACTCCCTAAATGTGAAATTTCAATATAATCTGGTCGTTTCTAGAAGTTTCCGAGTGTTATTAAAGTTCTGGCGCTAGTGCTAACTCCCAGGCTAAAAGCTAGCATTGCTAATGTTAGCTAGCAAGCTAGCTTGGTAAAAACCCAATCTTGCAAAAGACAGTCCAAGATACAAGACATTCACTCACCTTAAGGCGTATTTTTATTTTAAGTGAAGATGGACGACTTGCGTCTGTTTGTTAATATTCACAACACAAGATGTCGGACATTTCTCTTGCAGTTGTTTCCTTGTCAAAACATGACAGTTTTTTCCCCCCGGTGTTTTTATCCCACCCGTATTCGCGCAAACCCCGCTTCGTGCGTTAGGATTGGTTAGTGTACGATGAAAAGCTACAAATCACTCGTGAGCCCAAAATGAAACCAACCCGAGCGCAGGAGATTGACACGATTAGCCAATCAGGTGAGGAGGCGGGATCTTACGGAATATGGGTGGTTAAATGAACTTCTTGTTTTGGTCCGCTTTTCGGTTGTGACTACTTCCGGATCCGGGTTCTTCAGATGTGAGCCAACCAATCAGTACGGGCCAATGTAAATGACGGAACGGGAGCACGTATGCTGTATCCTGGTGACGGCTGCGATTAAGACCAAACAAACTAGCAAATAAATAGAGTTTTTTAAAACATCGTAATGGTATCTGATGCATTTAAGACTTTATTTTAAAACTCCACTGACTTAGGGTTTGTTGGGTTTATGGCACAAAGGGGGGAAAAAAAGCATACAGAAATATTTTACATTCGCAGACCAAAAAGGTTAAGAGATAATGTGTAATTACCAACAAATTAAATAAATAATTATCTATTACAACTAATATATTTATTTATCAAGTACATCTGTTTTTTTGTTTTGTTTTGGGTTTTTTTATTGTATTTTAAAAGGCACACAAACAGACCGTCAGTGCTCTGTTTTATAGCAAATGCTACTGGGGAAAAGTATATTTTTTTTAAAAATTATATAAAATTTTTTTATATTTACGTGATCCTGTTAAACTAGCTGAATGTTGTCAGAATAAGTATTAATTTACTAATCCGTTCCAATCATGATTTAGATTTATGAAACGGGTTAAGATTTGTTGGAGAATACTCCACTTCCGCTCCCGTACACGCAGTGAGATCTTTTTCCACAAGATGGCGCCAGATTCAAACTCTGAGTTCTTACGGCACTGTTTTGGCTCTTTCCACACTTATATATATCGTTCAAATGTCTTTAGTATTTTTGATACATTTTAATACACAAAGCTGATGATTTATATATATATATATATATATATATATATATATAAAAATGGGAAAAAATAAAATGCAGTATTTCTAAAATAAGTTTGTTAATTACTAATTTTATTTTTCAACAAATAGTGGTTATACGTCATTTCTGTTTCAAACGCCAAAAGACTTTTATACTGTATATTTAGATCAAAGTTTTCTTAAATAATTACTTACCAAATAGGTGTTTACTTCTTTTCAATATCAGTAAAATAACTCTCACACAAATAATAACGATTCTTAAAGACGAGATAAAAATGGCATCCACAAACGAAGTGATTAGTCCAAAAGTAAGCGCTAGTTACGCTGTTTCCGGTCATACACACATGTAATATGTTCTGTGGTCGTAAGGCATTTCTGTTTCAAACGCGAAAAGAATTTTATATATATATATATATATATCGTTCAAATGTACTTAGTATTACATTTTAACACATTTTAATTCATAAAGCTGATGATATATATATATATATATATATATATGAAGATAAATAAGAACAAGTACGAAGAGTCTTTAGCTTAGCACCACAGAGCCACAGTGCACTGACAGTGAATTGTCTCTACAGCATCCGCCGGACTTTCCATCAGGTTTTGGGACGCACTGCGTTTCATATTATTAAGAAGTGTATTCTGAGATGTCCGAGCCCACTGCCACGTTTTTGTGCTCTGCTCCCTGGAAGTGGGCTAATATTTTTAGCGGTGCCCCATTTTCTCCACAGGCCTGATGTCGTCAATTCTATTCTGGTGGCTCTGTGTGTTCAGACAAAGGGAAAAAAAAATACATCTGCTAAATTTGCTAGCACAAGCAAGCTCCAAGAAGCTTGTCTTATGCAATACAGCTTGGGAATTTGGTGTGCTACTTTCCTGAAAAGACATAAAGTACACAAGAGTCGCTAACCCAAGGGTGCTAATTTGCTGTAACTGTAAGGTTTCACTTGCTAACACTAATCTAAACCCTTACAGGTGCAAGAGAAACCAAGAGTAAATGTAGATGATGAAAGACAGATTACTGGTGTTTCCTCTCTGTAGATGTGCTTGCGAACATTTCGTTTTATTACTTTAAAATGTAAAGGAAGAACTGACATCAGCTTGCGCATGTGCTGAAGATTAGGTATGCTAAATTAGCCGGCCAGTTTTCAGCCAACTATTTTAGATGGCTTTTTTAGGCTTTGTTTTTTAAAATGAAAATCCTGAAATGTTTGGGTTTTTATTTTACTGTTTAAATGAATAACAGAATGCAATAAAAAAAAAAAACAATTCAATAAAACGGAACCCCAAATCAGGACTTTCCGAGTTTCAAGTTTGCATCGTAACACCTCAGTAAGTTTTTAACTTTATATTTTAACATCTACTTCTCCTCTCGGCTGTTCCCTTCAGGGGTTGCCACAGCGAATCATCTGTCTCCATCTAACTCTATTCTCTGCATCCTCTTTTCTCACACCAACTAACTTCATGTCCTCTTTCACTACATCCATAAATCTCCTCTTTGGTCTTCCTCTAGGCCTCCTGCCTGGTGGGTCCACCCTCAGCATCCCTCTCCTGATATATTCCCGATCCCTCCTCTGGACATGTCCAAACCATCTCAGTCTAGCCTCTCGAACTTTATCCCCAAAACATCGAACATGCCCTGTACCTCTGATGGACTCATTTCTGAACATCATTAATAAAAACTAGTGTAATATGAATGTCCTGTGTCTCAGTCTGTTACAGTAGAGTCTGCACTCACACACAAATAAATAAATAAAAACCCGTTCATGAACGGTGATGTGGTGTGTTGAGTGAGTGTGGAACTTGGTGCGAGGAAATGAAGCTAAATGTCCTCTTCATCCTGACTCAGGACTCTGGATAACAACACGGATGTCTGAAGGACTCCTCAATATTTAATGTGCTGTGCATTTCATTTACATAATTGTGCATTAATTTGGCACAAGTCTTTAATTTTAACAGTGTGACACACCTACAACAGGGGGAGGTAAATCTTGCACACACACACACACACACACACACCCTGGGGGAACAAGGTCGTCAAGGACACCACTGCCGCCGCCAGTGTGTGTGTGAGTTTCTGTGCAAGCACTTCGGCAGCACACACACACACACACACACACACACACACACAGACTCAGAGCATCACGGGCAAAAAACAGATATAAAAGATGGAGACAAAAAGAAAGCGAGACAAGACAGAGACAGAAAGAAAAGACAACAGAATAGAGAGGAGGAGAAAAAGAACGAATAAACGAGTGGTACAGACTATTAAAGGGCTGTAAACAATTTGATAAAATCCAAACAAAAGGCACACTTGTGCCATGGCAACACATGCTTATTGCAAAGAACGGAGCAATATTGCAGTGCAATCCAGTGGAAATATCTGTGCAATAGTACTGTGTGTGTGTGTGTGTGTGTGTGTGTGTGTGTGTGTGCGTGTGTGTGTGTGAGTAGAAGGTGGGAGCACAGTGTGAGGCACAATGAGTGATAGAGTGAGTGTCTCACACACACACACACACAGAGTACTATTGCACAGACATTTCCACTGGATTTCCACCTGACTGACTTTTCCGTGATGATTTTTTTCCCCCCAATTCTTATTTGTATCAAACAAAATAAAATGCAGAAAATGTCTTTGTACTTCGGGGGGAACCTGCGGGTGCTGAAAACCGCCCTGAAATGAACCAAGCCGCAAGAGAGACGGACAGCAGGAGAAAAAGAGTGAGAGACGTACACCTGAAGAGAGAGATAAAGAGATAAGAGTGGTAGGAAAGGTGTGATAGCGGGAGAAAGTGATAAATAAATAGAAGGTGTGAGGGATGGAAGGAGGGAAAGAGGGATCTACAGACGGAGAAAGAGAGTAGGAGATGGAGGACGGGGAGAGACAGGGATAGATAGAAGAAGCGAGGGAGGGAGGGAGAAAAGGAGCAATAGGAAGAGGGGCTGACATAAGGAGAAAGAGAAAGAGAGGGAGGGAGCGGGATAGAAAAGAAGAAGAGAGAGGGAGAAAGAGTTAGAAGGAGGGAGAAAGAATCAGAGAAGGTCAAAGGGAGGAAAAGAGAGATGTTATAGACGGGAGAGAGAGAGAGAGAACCAGACAGAGAGACGGCACGAGAAAGAGACAAAAAAGACAAAAGATAGACAGGAAGAGAGCGAGTGAGTGGAAGAGAGGCAAGAGACGGAGAGAGAGAGACCAGGAGCGATAGAAGGAGGGAGGGAGAGACAGAGAAGGAGCGATAGAGAGTAGCAGAGGGAAGTGGAGCAGTGAGGCAGTGAGGTGTAAAGACGCACACAGAGACACCACACCTCGGCGGATAAACGACAGAGCAAACGGTGCGTAGAAAGAGGACAAGGACAAAAGACAAAAGACAAAAACGCGAGGGGTAGGATATCAAGGAGGACAGAAGGATGGAGAGAAGCTTGGAATAATTCGGAGAACTCGCTCTTTATTTCTCCAAGAAGAAAAGGAGAGAGGAGAGAGAGAGCAAGAGAACGAGTGAAAGAAACAGTTTAAGCCAGAAACGAGGGGAATCCCTCCTTTATTTTTTTACCCCATGGGGTAGTTCTGATCAATCCTGCCCCCTTGACTCAGAGGATGGAGTGAGGAGTGAAAAGGGGGGGACAGAAAAAGAGACAACGAGAGATTGAGACACACTGACAGGAAGACAGACAGGTCGTGTGGCACCATGCCGGTGATGAAGGGGCTTCTCGCCCCACAAAACACTTTCCTGGACACCATAGCCACTCGCTTCGACGGCACCCGTGAGTCTCACACACACACACACACACACACACACACACACACACACACACACACACACACAAAAACCTGGCATTTACTGTGAACTTTCAGTTCGCTCATAATGACAGCACACTATTGGGAAAGAAGCGTGGTTGAAAGATTTGCATAAAATTTGCATATTATTATATAGAGAGGATATTTTACCAAATAATAACAACAATTAAAAAGAAATCAAAAATTCCGCTCATGGCTAGTGTCTCGTTTCTTGTGGAACGTCAGTAAAAAAACCAAAAAAACCCAAAAAACATTTAATTGGATTCTGCATTGTGATTGGTCAGCAGCCCTGGCAGTCGTGCGGGTTTGTATCAATGCACTCGTTGGGATACGTGATCGTTTCTATAGGAACAGCGCATTCACGGGACGTTTCGCATAAACATGAAGAAAGAACTGTTGATATTTTTTTGATAAGAATCATTTTTGAAGGAGTCTCCATTGTCAGGCAGAGGTAATGGTGGACACTTTGCGTGGCGGGAGTAAAGTGTTTTGAAGTGGTTCCGGTAACTCCGCCCACATCCAATCAGTGCCTTGTTACCTGAGTGTGTTCACCTGTTCTGTGTCAGCTCAGCCATTAGTTTGTTCGTGTACAGCCTTTTGTTTGTATTGCTGTCAGAAATATTACACTTACGAGGTGAGAACACTGTTCACATTGTCATAAATACAACTCGGATACTCGTAATTTTCCATCAGACTCAAATTCCCGAGTTGTGGGGCATGGCAATGACAACAATTCACACCTTCCATGAATATGAATATGACACCTAGAGCAGATGGTACGACTTTAGAGGTACCTGTCCGGTGCAGTTTTTCAATAAAGTTTGTCCTCATTTTGTGCACTAATGCTCATGAGGACGGATGTTGACAGTCTGCCTACTTTCGCCGTCCATTTATTTCATCCAAAACCACTTGAACGCACCTCATGTCATACACGCAACCTCCAAAGCCCTTCCCAAGAACATCGGAGGAGGACCTGCAGGCAGCGTTTGTCTCTTCGTGAAGTCTGGTTAATTATTTTGTGCATTTCTGAGCCTTGGGTTTTCCGTTTCGCCTGTTTCCTGGCTCGGTTTTTGTCTTGCTTATTATAGATATTCCTAAGATAACTGTGTTTTGACCCACACTACGTCCATTGAGGATGATTTTTGAGTACTTGCCCTTGCTTTCTTCAGTAGAACATTGCATATCAAACACCAGTCAGCGTAAAACACAACAAACTGTGAACTACAGCAAAATCAGAAACACATGAACATGAACTCCAGATGAAACGAGGAGGTTCTTATAGATGATGAGATGCTCCTTGCTGATTGGGTACAGCATATGTTCATTTGTATGCCAACATTCATATTCACGTGCAAGGTGTCAGGAATTGTACTTGTACAAGTTATTCACAAGCACAGAGCAGAGAACGAGCTTTTGAGTTCAGAGAGCGCTGAGACACACACACACACATTTCTTTTCCGACCAAGGTTCACCCCTCTCTGTTATGAGGTGTTTTTGAATTTGCAGTTGTGATTTTCAGGTAAGGCTAAGCTTAGCATGCATCCAACAGCTGAGTACAGTAATCCCTCGGCTCACGAACTTAATCTGTTCCGAGACTCTGTTCGTGACCTGATTTGTTCGTGACTCGAATCAACTTTCCCCACTGAAATGAATGCAAATCCAATGAATGTGTTTCAGCCTCAAAACATGTATTTAAAGTGTATTATGGGTTTATGTGTGGCCATAAAATGTAGAATAAAATTAAAATCACTTAAATTATAGAAAAATAAACCTAAATGAAATAAACAGATGATTTTAATACACGTTCCCTTTGCGGTGGAGACGTAGTCG
>JAQMCW010000006.1:1448886-1465149 GCA_030068335.1 Chrysichthys cranchii
AATCACCGAAAAAACAGTACAGCTTCACAACAACCACAGCTCAACCGACGCTTGTAAACAACTAGTAGCACGCACGCAACCGCCACCTAGAGGACAATTGCTGAACTACAGGACTCAGATAGCAACGCCCAAGATTTTTAAATTTTCATACCGGACATTCTGGGTAATGGATTCTGTATTCAGACCAGCGGATTTTGTCTGTTGCATCCGATATCCGTTAATGCGGTGTCCGTAGCTGAGAGGAGCAACTGTATCTACATTAGAGAGGCTCCTTTAGGCTGGATTGGCATTTTGTTCAGCAGGATTGCTTTTTAACAAATTCAGATATGTTATGAAATGGTCCTTATGAGATCTCCTGGGATGTCCCCTAATGTCCACCAACCAATGAGTGGCTTGAATATAAGAGTGAAATAAAAGTTAGGGTCAAATATGACCCCAGGGGTGCTCCAGGGTTAAGAAAGAGGCCGCATTAAACACTGCTCCATTTGAACTACTTTGCTCAAACCCATTCATCACTGATACCATATGAGAACAATAGTAAGCCCTTTCAACACTGATTCCTAAATGTGAATTTGGACATGAATGGTATGAATATTGAGCTTCAGGTCTGTTCCAAGATCAGGTAGTATAATGAGGGTTCACTGATGTGAGGATGAGACAGAACAAGGAGTGAGACAGACTGAGACGAAGAGTTGTTTGGATACACACCTTTTGACCTGCTTGATCCACAAGGGGTCGCACACGTCAGCCTTGAACCAATCGAAACACACACCCACACACACGTATTTATGTCTTTGTATATATACAATGTAACATCCACTCAGCCTCCAACCCTAACCCTAACCCATGGACTTCCCATTCATTTCTATTGGCTTAGCCCTAACCCAAAAGTATGACAACCCTAACTTTTACCCAAGCCTTTACTTAAGCATAAGTCACCTAGATCACCTCACCTGGACCAACCTGGACCGTTGGCATGGTTGGTCACAACATTCTTTCCACAATGCTGTTTTAGCTCTGGAATGCCGCCACCCCACTGGCTGGGCATGCAGGCCATAAACACTTACACCTTAGAGTAGCCAATCTGCCTCATGTGCATGTCTTTGGACTGCGGGAGGAAACTGAAGTACTCGGAGGAAACCCACGCACACATGGGGAGAACATGAAAACTCCTCACAGAAAGGCACCCAGGTCGACCCCGAGGATCTGACCCAGGACCTTCTTGCTGTGAGGCTTGCAATGTATTAAAAACATGGCGTGCAAACACACGCACGCATGCATGCACAAACAAAATAATAAGATCCTCCAAACAATTTCTTTCCCAGTATTTGGAGCTCATCTTGTTCCAAATGTTTTATTGTAGACCTTTGTTTTATTTAATGGTATTGTTGGTAATTATGAAAAAACTCAGCAAAAGCTAGCTGCTGAAACTCAAAACCTTATTATATTCCCTCTCAAATCTATGTCCACAAGCACCCTTTACAACTGGCGGATGGTCCACATCATTTCTCCAGTTTGTAGCACCTGTGGGACCACAGAAACTACGGTTTCTCCTCAGTAGAAATGAGCATGTAATGCGTAACTTCACTCATATGTCGCAAAAAGTGTTTTGAATAAAAAAAAATGCATCACAGCCTTTTCTGATATATTCTGTTATATACTTATTTTAGCAGCAGCATCACGACAAAGAAAAACACTATGTGGCCAAAAGTTTTTAGACACCTAGCCTTCAAACTCATATGCAGTTCTTCCTCTAAATTATTGACACAAAGTTAGAAGCACGCATTTGTGTAGAATGTCTTTGCATGCTTTAGCATTACAGTTTCCCTTTACTGGAACTACGAGGCCCAAACCTGTTCCACTATAACAATGCAAGGTCAGTGCAAAATGAGTTCCATGAAGACATGGTTTACCAAGGAACTCCATCACAATGAACACCTTTTTTTGGGATGAACTGGAATGCTGACTCTGCACCAGGTCTACTTAACTGACTTCATTACCTGAGTGGACTAATTCTCTTGGGGCTGAATGAACAAATCCCCACAGATACTTCCCAAAATCTAGTGGAAAGCCTTCTCTAAAGAAGGGAGCTTATTAGAAACTAACTGCAATGAAATGTTTGAAAAGCACATATGAGCACTTTTGGCCATAGAGTGCAGTACATAATGTACGTATTCATTACAGTGTAACTTGTGAGTTTTCAGGTATATGAAGGATGAGCATCCAATATTGCACCTGAATAAAGAAACGCACCAAGGGCACCCTAATGACAAACACATGGTAGAACACTGCTCAGGTCAGAGTGAGGGAAAATAGGACGTCAGGCTGCTGATCGATTGGTTCATTAAATATTAAACACATATTTTCTGCTCGTCGTCTTTCCTATCACTGCTATGCCAAAGACGCTCAGGTGTTTCTCTCTTTTCCTCCGTCTGACACACAGGTTTCCTCTCGCATCTCTGCTTGCCTGCGTGACTTCCAGAACTGGATGGACAATCACTACCTGACGCTCAACCCAGACAAGACAGAGGTGATCCACCTCTGGGGGCAGCTCCTTGTCACCCTCACCCAGTACTAAGAACCTAGGTGTGGTCTTTAATGACAAACTCGTCTCCTCAGCCAACATCACTGCTGTGACCTGGACATGCAGATTTCTCCTTTACAGCATTCGGAGGATCCGCCCCTTCCTCACCACCTACTCTACTCAGCTCCTGGTCCAATCAAAAGTCCTCTCTCGTTTGAACTACTGCGACTCTCTCCTTGCTGGCCTTCCAGCATCTGCTATCAGACCCCTGCAGCTCATCCAGAATGCTGCAGCCTGACTGGTCCACAACCTTCCCCGCTCCTCCCATGTTCCCCCTCTTCTTGCTGACCTTCACTGGCTGCCTATTGCAGCTCGCATCAAATTTAAGACCTTGGTGTTTGCATACCAGGCGGTTAAGGGGGGTTAGGTCCAGCGTATCTATAGAGTCTTGTCCGTCCCTATTTGCCAGCCTTCGTTCTGTGCTTCTGGCTGTCTGGCCCCTCCTCCTCTCCGCTCCTGTCCAGTCCGCTCAAGGCTGCTATCTGTCCTGGTTCCTCGTTGGTGGAATGATCTTCCCATTGAGGTCAGAACTGCCGACTCCCTGACTACCTTCAAACGTAAACTGAAGACCCCCCTCTTCAGGTCGCACCTCTCCCCTGCTTCCCTGTCCAATGTGTAATCCCGTCACAACCCAGGCTTCATTCTGTCTAGTCTGGTCATGATATACTCTGGTTAGCTGTTGGGGTTTTGTTTGTGAAACACCACTGACTTTACTGAAGGCAGATTTCTTGTTTGAACCATTTTTTTTAAAGCTCATAAGCAACCAATTATCCCATGGAAATCTTCTATCTTCTAACACTAAGAGGAAATGCAGCTGTAAGCTGTTATTGGTGTGCGTGTCTATGTGTTGTGCTGAGGGCTTAACTGTGTTTACGTAATATATTTTGTGTTTCTAAAAGATTGTGATTTTATGCAGTTAGTGTATTGCTGTGTGCTTGCTTATTAGAACTATGCAAACATTAGAAGCTTTCATTGTGCAGTAAGTGTTGCAGAAGTTTTATTGGAACTGTTTGTGTTACCGTTATAAGGTGTTTCTGGGAATGCATAGTGTGGAAAGCTGTTCCTGTTGTAAAGATCATTCTCCTGAAATGTTTATTTACACTTTCCTAAAGGAAGGTTTGTAGAAAAGGCCAGGAATTTTTCTTACTTGGAAATGTATTGAATTGATAATAGCAATAAATGGGAAAAACAAACAGTGAAAAGATAGAAAATAGCAGACAATGAAATCTCTACAGAGCAAATGAAGGTGAAATACAACTGCCAGGACAGGTTGGACAGCCAGGGCAGTTTCCTTCAGAACTGGTGGAGTACAGTATACCTGTGTGCTTGTTTCCTTGGTAGCAAAACTGCCAGCTTATGACTGTCATTGCATATGGGTCTCCATTAGATCATGCTTCATGCTTGTCTTCGGGTCATTCTTGTCACATCAGCCTGCTAGGTAGGTGAAAGGTAACTTTTTAGACACTGGGTATCCATCACCCCGGTTCCAGAGCTCGACTGTCTGAACTCAACATCCCCTGCGATTTTGTGCACCCTTGGCGGGCCAGGGTACCCCAAGCTGTTGTCAGTCCGCACTAGAGTGTGAGACTCCCTTAGGAATTCCAGCTTTCATTTCAGGATGTTACTATATGCTGATATCAAGCCTCAAATTGCTTGGAGGAATTTATCTTTATTACGTATTTCATTCTTTGCAGGGAGAAGATATGCCATGGACCACTGCCTCAGGGTGCACACATGGCTTTGTTATATGACTGACAAGTGCTGAGCATTCAGGCAAGACATATACAATATATGGTGCGATATTCCTAGTCTACCCAACATTGCCAATTCCCAGCTATACAAAGAAAGTCTGGGGCAATATGTGGCTGTTTGTGATTTGATGGCTACATCCATAATTGACGTGGCTCTGATTGTTGGCTTGGAATAATAATTTTAAGAAACCAGCCTTCTTTTTCGACTTCTTAGGTATCCGCGATGGCCACAGCCGCACATGGTAACATCAGCCCTCATTCTACTCGTGCACATGAATTTACTTTAACAGGGTTTTTTGGGTTTTTTTTTTTTAGTTTGCTGCAGTTTACTATTGTTTCAGTCACATGGGTTATCATTCAAATAACTCACACAGCATTTTGTTTGATTTACTTGCTTTAGCCTTGCATTGTTTTATATGGGTGCACACATTTTAACCCTGTATGGTTATACAATTGGTTAATTTGTTTCTGATTATTATTTCTTTTGTTCTGAGTTACCTGGAGCATTGGGAGAGGTTCACTTCCTGGTCGAGCAAAGGTGTGGTCTAGGGCTGAGGAGGCCTAAATACTGGAGCTTGACTGTTGGGTCACTCCATGTGACCAGGGGGGGATTGTGACCTTAGTTGTTTTTGCTTTATATTACATTTGAAGTTTATGTTTTTAGTTTATCCCCTTTTGTGTTTTTTGGTTTGGCGATACTGGTATATATGTTCCCCTGTGTTTCATTGGGTTAGGTCAGTTTTTGTTCAGTCAATATCATGACAGGTGTATGTCTTATGTTTAGTTATGTATTGGTTGACCTCTTTTATGGGCCTAGTCTTTAAGCTTTTGAGTCTTTGTCAACCTTGTTTGTTTTCTTTGAATAATAAAATACCTATATTTTTTAATTAAACACCTTGTGTCCTCATGCCTTACTGATCGGTCGAATAAAATTGTCTCCTTTTATTTACATCAGAGATGATCTAGAAAAGAACCTGACTTTTTCAGTATGGTCTTCAGTGTAGTCAGTTAGTGCAAGTCTTTTGATGCCTCAACACTTGAACTGAAGCATATCTTGGAAGCATGTGCAAAACACCTTGATTGTTTTGATTGCTATGAAGCGAACGAAGGTTGATCAAATCAGCATGAATCAATAATAATGTTTCAGTGCGTATAATAGTAACGTTGGCTACATGATCAGGCAAGTAACTGCGTGAACTCAGCTGACTAGAACCACTGAAGTGTTGGCAGACAAGGTTCTATGCATCAAAGAATTGTTTAGGTGCTAGCTACAGGTGGCGGATATTGCTTTTACCTGGCCGTGGCATGGCATCTGAGGCAACCATCTTATCTTCTCTGCATTAAAAAAAAATCCACACCCATTGCTTGTTGGATGTAGGATTTGGGTAGACATTGCATCTTCAGTTATGGGCATTACCTCATTAAGTGTCAACTGCAGGTGAGTATCAGACATGGGGGACACTTTTTGCATATTACACATGCCCTGGATTGGACCCGTGTCTGGCATTCACAATTTCACAGGTAAAAAAAGCACACGTTTTCAGGGCGATAGAATTTTTAGGTTAATCCATCACATGTCGGACATAACCTTAGGTGTATACAGCTGTAATTGGTATGGCTATCCTCATTTAAATCTACTCATTTTATCTTTATGCTAACGAATGTACATTAAACCCCTGATCAGTTATCGTTCCGTTTACAATAAGTACTGATGGATGATATATGAGATACATATATATGAAGAACACCCACGGGCACAGTTGATTGGATTATTAAAATAAACTTTCGGAGAATTCCTGCTTTGAAAAAGAGCACGTGAAAATATATTTAGCACCTGAAACAGTCAGGTGTCTCAAGGTGGCAGAACCTGAATAATCACGAGTTGGTTTAGCTTTTGCTCGTTTAACTGATTTGTCACTGGTTAACTAGGCCTGTTCTAAGACGATGAGCTACCCAGACAGCTCAGAAGTAAACAGACACCCTTCATTACGTTTTGTCTATGCAGACACCACCTGGTGCTTCAAGCTTGTTTATGTATTATTAGTTTTCATTTCAGATTACAGTATATTAATGCTGCGAACACCAGAAGCAAAAAAGTTGGGTGATTTTCAAAGAGTTTGTATCGTGGGTCAGTCTGAGGGTGGACTTAGCCAGCGTATGATTGCACAAAACCTCGGGATTCCTCTTGTTCCAGTCAACAGAGTGATTGTCCAATTCAAAAGCAAAGGAAAGGAATCAACAGCATCCCGCTCAGGTTGGCCTGGACCCTTGGACAGGAGTCTTCAGACTGTCAAGCGGATTGTTGGGAAAAAAATCCCGGTTGTAAGGCGGCTGATGTTGCAGAGCGACTCCATCAACTTGGCTACTACGACAGAGCAGCTAGAAGGAAATTCATAGGAATAAAGTTTTCAAAAATTATGGTGTCTATTTACTTTTGACACGTCTGTGTATGTTAAAAGAAATGCCTCTAAGTGGGGTGGGTGTTATCCTGCATTTTAATGGCCAGCCTCTCAAAAGTAGCCCAGACAGACAGTCCAAATGACATCTCCATTTAGATCTGTAGGAAAGCCATCCATAAACAGAGTTTAAATTTGTGTTGGATACCTCACATTCAATTACTGTGATGCCTGGGCATTTTCATGGACATGCAATATGTAGCAAAAAAACCCCAAAACAGGACAGCAACTGCTGTTCAGGTGACTGTGATCAGACTATCAACAAGAACAACTGCTTTGTGAGTGATTTACCCAACAAGACAGTGCATAAAACTGCTTATAGCATGAATGACGAGTTCAGTGTTGAAAACGCCACAGGCCTACGCCTACTGCTCTCCAAAGCTGTGGGAATAAAATCAATGTGGTCAGATGAATCAACTTTCGAAATATTCTTGATAAATAGCTGATTGCACGTGTGATGTAAGAAACAGTACAGGCCTGAATGTTTATCCACTTGTAATCACTCTGTATAATGGCAGCTGCCTAATGCTGTAAATGTACATGTCTTCACTACGGTGAGAGGGCTCAGTTATGCTTTGGGGTGTTGATGGTATGGTTTAGATATACGTACATGTCCCCTTAGAGGGAAGGGTCACTGCAAATCCATTGCAGTTTTTCTGATTGATCACTTTCGTCCTGCGATCTAGGCGATCATTTCTGTCCTGTTGGGAGTCGTCTCTTGAAGATGATCCCACCTGCAGCTTCACAAGGATGAAAATTATGTAAGTAAGCTTTCACATTTACAAGAGCTCAACCCAGTGCTGAGAGCACATCATTATACACGTAAACCTGTACGATTAAGAGAGGAATCAGAGCCATTTTACTAGGCAGAAAATGAAGTTTCAAAGGGTAATCCATCTGTCTGGTTAGTAATGGTAAATCCAGTTTACTCAAACCGTTTTGGTAAATGAATCACTAGCTAATCAAGTTAATGCAGCTTAATTAATCAAAGTTTTTTTAAAAAAAAATCAAGCCTGATGTGACCTGATGTACATGAATTAATACTATCAGGATGGCTCCGATATGCAGTGCGTACTGGCTGCTTGGCTGAAAATACAAAGTTCGACTGATAACTGATTAGCAAGATTTGTCAGTTAGTTATACAGTATATCTATACAGTATGTCTTTTGGCTGTTTATTAAATTGCTGCTGAGATTTTGGATTACTATGTTGACTATTGTTAGCACAAGCAACAGAGGTTTAGAATCATTAGCTGATCTAGAACCTCTCATCATGGAAGGGAAATCCAGCCTCCTAGTGGTCCTGCATCCAAGTCCGATTTGAGCAAGTTGACTTCAATACATGATGAAACATTTATGTGCGCTTCTAAGAGTTTCTAAGGCTTGGCCTCAAAAACAATTCACTTAAAATGAAATCGAAACGTTTGAAACTATATCACACATTTCGGCCACCACTCATCCAGAAGATCTCTCGAAGCAAAAACTGGAATGATGACATGGAGCAGGAAAATGAGGTGAACGATGGATGTATGATGGCTAGAGAAGAGATGAGAGACAGAGAGACGACAGGCTCAGTGACGACAGCCCAGCAAGTCAGACGTAAAAAGACCTGATTGCCAAATGAGGAGGCGATGTGTGCATGCGCGTGCTTAAGAGCAGCGAGGCTCTTCTGGGGGGGGGGGACGACACATACAATGTTCTCTCTTAAATTACAAAAACTATTTGCAAATTGAACAAACTACAGTTTGCTGCAGAAAAGATGCACCCTCCAATAGTGACTATTTGTTCATTGCTGTCATTATATTACTGCATTCACCCATTTGTTATTAACGCATTAATTGTGCACATGCAATAAAGTAAAGCAAGATGATTCCAGTCAGTCCTGAAAATGTAAACCATTAGTCCTGATGAACAAGAGTGTACACTAATTTACTGTCAAATGTTCACTGCAGTAGAGTTCCCTAGCAACTAGATCTATCGTCACACACGAGACTCGTGTAAGGCACTGTGTAGAATGCTACAGCCTGGGAGCTGGGAGAGAATCAAGAAACGCTCATACTACCCTCACGTCACTTCACTCAGCGCTGATTCTTTTACTAGTTGATTACTATATTGATTTCTTCACATTTTTACTCTCCAGTTATCTGTCTGTCTGTCAACAATCTGCTTGACAGTCTGAAGACCCCTGTCAGAGGGTCCGAGGGGACCAGAGCGGGATGCTGTTGATTCCTTTCCTTGGCTTTTGAATTGTACAATCACTCTGTTGACTGTGACAAGAGCAATCCCAATGTTCTGTGCAATCATACACATTTGTGCAATCTAAGTCCACCCTCAGACTGACCCCCAATACGCGCTCTTTGAAAATCGCACAACTCTTTTGCTTCTGGTGTTCGCAGCATGGCTAGATGCTCTAAACAATTAATATCCTGTAATCTGCAATGAACAATAATCAGATATGAGCAAGTTTGAAGCACCAGGTGGTGTCCGCATGGATAAAAACCTAATGAGGGGTGTCTATTTACTTTTGAGATGTGTGTGTGTGTGTGTCTGTGCGCGCATATACACACACACACTATATGGCCAAAAGTATTGAGACGCTTGCCTTTACACACACATGAACTTCCATGACGCATCACATCCCATTCTTAATACAGAAGCTTTAATAAAGAGTTGGCCTACCGTTTGAACCTATAACATCTTCAACTCTTGACTGTCCACAATGTTGAGAAGTGTGTTTATGGGAATGTTTGAGAATTCTTCTAGTAGAGCATTTGTGAGGTCAGGCACTGATGTTGGACGAGAAGGCCTGGCTCGTAGTCTCTGCCCTGATTCATCCCAAAGGTGTTCTGTCAGGCTGAAGTCAAGGTTCTGTGCAGGCTAGTCAAGTTCCTCTACACCGGGGTGGGCAATCCAAGCCACGGAGGGCCGGTGTGCGTGCGTCCAATAAAAACTTGATTAGAACCATGGGAGGGGTCTTTTTTTAATTGCTGATAGAAAGGTTGTACCAAAAACCTGCACCCACACCGGCCCTCCATGGCTCAGTTTGCTCTCCACCAAACTCACTCATCCATGTCTGTATGGACCTTGTTTTGTGCACTGATGCACAGTCATGTTGGAACTGGAAGGGGCCATACTCAAACTGTTCCCCCAACAGTTGAGAGAATGAAATTGTCCAAAATGTCTTTGTATGCAGCAGCATTAAGAGTTCCTGTCAACTGGAACTAAGGGCCCGAGCCCAACCCCTGAAAAACAACCCACACCATAATCCCTCCTCCACCAGACTTCACACCTGACACAATGCAGTCAGGCAAGTACCGTTCTCCTGAAAACCGCCAAACCCAGACTCGTCCATTGCATTGCTAGACAGAGACGCATGATTCGTCACTCCAGAGAACAAGTCTCCACTGCTCTAGAGTCCAGTGATGGCAGACTTTACACCAGCACATCTGACACTTTGGATTGTTCTTGGTGATGTAAGGTTTGGATGCAGCTGCTCGGCGAAGGAACCCCATTCCGTGAAGCTCTCCATACTGTTCTTGAGCTAATCTCTAGGCCACACAAAGTTTGGAGGTCTGTAGCTATTGACTGCAGACAGTTGGCAACTTCAGCATGCACTGTTCCCTCTCTGTGATTTTACGTGGCCTATCACTCCGTGGCTGAGTCGCTGTTGTTCCCAATTGCTTCCACTTTATGATACCACTGAGAGTTGACTGGGGAATGTTTAGTAGTGAGGAAATTTCATGAATGGGCTTGCACAGGTGGCATCCTATCACGAATTCACTTTCAGGTTGAAAACTCACCAAGTCCTTCAGCCAGAGACAGATTGTGTTCTAGTGAGTCATGCGCACATGCCAAAGCATTTATTTTTTATAATGATATTTTATTTATTTATTGTACGAAATTATGCTTTACGTTGAGTAAACATATTTAAACACTATCATATTTTCTCAGTTACAATTTCAAAAATGTCTCTGAAATATCTCATTTTAGTTAAATGAATGTCAATGAGGTCCACCTTAGAACAGATATTGAAACTGTAAACGATTAGATGATATTTCGGTTTTCCTCTGATTGTACCAAAATGCACAGTGTTTTGTAAATAAGCCCTTCGATTACTGAATGAAGCCGTTCCGTTGCTAGACATCATTCATCAGCCCTTTTCTACCCCATCAACGGAAAGGGAACAAGTAGACCTCTGAATCCGTAAGTAGTGACACTGACCCGGTAGTATGTGTGCTTGTGTGTGTGCATGTGTGTTTGTGTCAGGCACATCAGTATGATTGGATATTTACTCTTACAAGCATGCTCATATCCCAGACATTACTTTAACCCAAAATCAGGTAAGGTTTTGTTGGTCTAATTTACGTCACAGTCACTGTGTCCTTTTAGCTGTCATCTGTTAGTATTTTAGAAATTGCAATAACTGAACCATGTTGCTTTTACACCAGTTTTTGTACTTCTGTGAACTCATGTACACAAGAAATATATAGAGAAAATTCTGAATTCAGAACTTCACAGTTATTGTCCCTTCTGAGCACTCAGCTGCTTTGTGATATTACATGAGCAGCAATTTGAGAAGATAAGTGTTTCCCCTCACCCTCTAGGATGCAGTGTTCTGTTGTGCATCAGAGATTTGGTAGAATGGATGCTTTTTTGTATCATTTTCTCCTTTAACAATGAACATCTGGTCACTCCCAAAAGAATGACCTGAAATACACAGACATTTCAACAGTAAATAGACGCTGCCATAGTACAATCCCATCATAACACAAGAGACAGATAAAGGATTCTCTTATAATGGTTAATGTTGATGTTCAGGAGTCCACCAGCAGGAGATCACTGAACAACAATGGGGTGCTTGGTAGGGTTGCAAGGAGAAAGCCACTGCTCTCCAAAAAGAACACTGCTGCCCACGTACAGTATGCTGAAGATCATGCGAACAAGCCCGAAGGCTGTTCCTGTGCATGGATGAGACCAAAATACAACTTTCTGGTTTAAATGTGAAGGGTTATGTTTGGAAAAAGGAATACACTGCATTCCAGCATAAGAACCTTAGCCCATGTGTGATGCATGGATGTGGTTGTATCATGGTTCGGGCCTGTTTTGCTGACTGTGGGCCAGGATGGCTTGCCATTGTTGAGAGAAAAATTAATTCTGAATTATACCAGGAAATTCTGAAGTGAATCTTAACGGAAAGTCAGTCATGCAGCAAAACAACTAAGCATACAAGACATTCTACCAAAGAACGGTTAAAGATGAATAAAATTAAGGTTTTGGAATGGGCAAGTCAAAATTCTGACCTCAAACCAACAGTTGTGTGAGCAGTTAATGTGAGGAAACCCACTAACATCCCAGAGTTGAAGATGTTCTGTAAAGAGGAATGGGCTACAAGTGGATATGCAGGACTGATCACTAGATACCAGAAATTTTTAGTTGCAGTTATTGCTGCACAAGAGGTTCTGAGAGCAAAGATTCACATACTTTTGACAGTCACAGATACATAATACTGTATCGGATCATTGTCCTCAATAAATAAATGACCAAGCGTAATATTATTGTCTCGTTTGTTTAATTGGGATCTCTTTATTTACTTTTAGGACTTTTGTGAAAATGTGATGATGGTTTAGGTCATCAGATGTTATGCAGAAATATAGAAAATTCTAAAGCGTTCACAAACTTTCAAGCACCAACTGTATTTAAATACAAAATACAAACATGACTAGCACATGGTTTGTGTGATTTGCTTGTTGTTTAAGTCATCCTCTGGGTTTAAGAAAACCTGAGATCAGACTATTTGTGATTAGTCGCTTAAATATTTGAAGTTTTGCTTATCCAGACACAGTCCAAAACAGAAATGCTGGATGAAGGGCAATGTGACTATAATGAACAAATGTCAAATGTTCAAAGCAGCCGGCCATAAAACGAGCAGGTCTGTGCACTCAGCCATGATCTAGCACTTGCTGTGCACTGGAAAAATCTGATTTGTTGACTTTCCATAGATGGCATATGGAAAATGTCTCTCCAGGATCTGACACTTAGTTTTGTTGAGTAATGCACAGTAAAACATCATTTAAAGACTAATGAGCCAAGCTACATAGTTTTCCCACAAATTGCAGTTTTCCTAATTATACTATATTATTCATTAGGGACAGGAACTGGTGTTTAAAGCATTGCAATGAACACCTGTATATCTTCAACCAAAGACATTAATAATTTGAAGTGAAAGGAACTGACTATTTGTCTTGTCAGAATAAAATCACAAACAAGCAGATTCACGGGAAATCCTCATGTTTTATCAAAATAGCCACCAGGGAAAGGAAAATAGCAGAGGGACTGACAGAATCTGTTAACCAACCAATACTTTAGTGCCCAAGTAGATTAGGACTCCCAGAAAGTACATACATCATGGTTTAGTTTGTAAAAATATGTTGTTTTTTTTATTATACAAACAAATACTGTACATGTTTGCTTAAGTGGTTCAGTTACTTTCTGCCTTTAAGCAGATTGTCCTAAATAAAATCAGAGGGTCACACGAGATATAAAACTCAACTAGGTTTTAATCCACAATAAGTGTAATTAAAACAGTGTGAGTACAAATAATCATAAAAAGTTCTCACATCACTATAGTTTCTGTTTACTCTCTAGTACAACAGGAAATTGACTTATAGAAGACTATCAAAGGTTTGCATTTAAAAGAGAGCTGTCGCTTTAAACCTGGAGATAAGCAAATGGTGACATCTGGAAATACAGTTACTTTGCATTTTCACTGCCTTTTTTTTTTATTATTATTAATATTAACAGGTACATTCAGGGTGGAGTCTGGAAAGTCTGGGGCTCCACTGTGGTCCTCAGGCAAACACACTCAAGAATTATTTGTGTTTGCAGCACAGGCTCCTTTGCTGGTAGATTTTCTCCGTGAATGGTCTGCAAATTCAACAGAATAAACACAGGCAGGGAGTGCAGAGGTTATAAATCTTGAGCATCACTGTACTGTACCAACCTGCTCCTGGCACGGACCAATTCGCATGTGCAAACACAGCACACAAGCGTGAACTAACACCGCACACAACTGATCATATAAGTACCCCAAGTTAAACATCCCTAGATACGGTTGCGGTCAGAAGTTTACACGCACAGACATATACAGGGCTTTCCATGATTTCTTTGAACTGTTTTTTTTTCTCCGGCAGAATTATTGTAAAAACATTGCTTATGTTCTTAAAAAAAATCTTATCTTAAAAAAAAAAAAGCCACGAAGATTTTGGTGCACTCATTTTGAGTTTACTGAAGTCAAAAAAATTACACATACAGTGTCAAAATTATATGAACGCTCACTTAAAGAAAAAACTTTTTAATTCAGTGGTGCTAAATGTTACAAAATGCCTTTTAACTTGCCAAAGCCAATGCCTCTTAACATCTTGCTACTCATCATTATTGACTACAGTTGGTAGCATCTCTGTGTGCACAGCATAAAAAAGGTTGGTCTTACTGAACTAAATGGATTGTCAAACACAGAGTACAGTGGGAAAGTCCAAGGAGCTCAAGGAGATTGGAGAAAGATAATCAGATTTATACAACTCAATAATATCTCTTGGAGCCATTTCTGATCAACAGCAGATTCCGAGTTCATGAGTTCAATCAATTTTATGTACGTATAAGCTTTACTGGGAGGTGTAGCCACTTTGCTGGTAGAACACCCAAATGGTCACCCTCAGATGAGAGGAAATTGGCTCAAGCAGTCAAGAACAACCCAGGAACCATCAAAACACAGACCTGCCATAAACCTGAAACTGCTAGAACACTGTCTACCGTTAAGTGAGTTTCATATCACCATGGATTATAAAGCTGCCTGCTCCACCTCCCAGCAGACCACATGAACAAAGAAAAAGCCTTCTGTAGGAAGGAAGGTACACAGATATACAAACAAATTCTGTTGTTGTTTTGGCACAATGGCCAGCGTTACAGTGGAACATTGTACCAACTGTTAAGCATGGTGGTGGTAGCATCGTGCTCTGGGGCTGTTCTGCTACCAGTAGAAGTGGTGCATTGCACAAAGTTGATGAAGTAATGAACTTCAGAATGCTTCAGCATAACCTCAAACCATCAGCAAGATGGCCAAAACGTGGACACACCTGGATATTCCAATAGGACAATCAACCCAAACACACATCAAAGCTGGTTATGGAATGAATAAAGCAGGCTAACATTAAGCTTAAAACAAGTCCTGACCTCAAGCCTATAAAAAAATATGTGGACTGTGCTGGACTGTCTGGTCTGTGCCAGGCAACATAAATTTAAATGATCTCTAACAATTCTGCCAAGGGCCAAATATTCTACCAGAATTCTGCCAGAAGCTTGTTGATGGCTACCAAAAGCATCTCGTCAAGGCGAAACTTGCTGCGGTACATTTAACCAAATATTAGGTGTGCTATGGTATGTGAAATTTTGTCCCTCTGTTGATTAAAAAAAAAAAAAAAAAAAAAAAAAAAAAAAAAAAAAAAAAACAAAAAAATAAAATTTTGTGCTCCAAAGTTTTTGCTCTTGATTAAAGATCTATGTTGCAAAATCATTCTGCCACAGAAAAAGAACTGTTTGAAGAAATCACTGAAAGCCCAATTTTGCCATGAAATGTATGTTTATAAGGATATTCATATTGGTATATGCAAACTTCTGACCGCAACTGTACATATTCACACTCTATAACAATAGTTTTAGCTGAGAATGGTAAGTGATTATCAATAACTAAACAATCAGAGTTAGTTATTCATAATGGAGCAGGGCCACACTAGGCTTCGATTTACATGAAGTGAGTTTGTAGTTTTGTAAGGAAGCACAGTGCTGTCAAGCAAGAAGAAAAATCCTTAGCATCTTGTTGAACAAATAATAAACTTTGACGCATACTTTCTTATTAGTACTGAAGTGGTACCAGTACGTTAAATACATTTATGTGCAAAAATGCATGTCTTTTTAAACCATGTGTTTTCCATGTGCCCAAGTGATGACTCAGAGAGAGAGAGAGAGAGAGAGAGAGAGAGAGAGAGAGAGAGAGAGAGAGGGAGATTTAAGTTGTTGACTGCTCTGCTCAAGTTACTCATCGTTATTTTGGCCACAAGCTGAGCCCAGACTGCTAATGAGATTTTTTTTGCTGCTGCTGCTGTTGTTTATTTTGTCTATTAGTGCTGTCTTTCTCTTTGTCCTCATGTCTGTATACATGGGATAACCAAAATCTGTTTTTCAGTCTCTAAAATCGCTCTAGTCTTTGACATGTGATTTGTACCTGCATTACCAATTACAGATTTGGGTCTTGGATTTCACAAACAAAACAGGACTTTAAATAAGAGCAATAGGTTCCGAGGTAATCAATAGCAAATACCAAAATAAACTAGGCTGCATTTACACAGAGAAAATGCAAAGTGTGCTTGCTCAAATGTTGCCAGCACCAGCAAGCACACTAATAACTCCTCAAGGTCCTA
>JAQMCW010000006.1:1551797-1562546 GCA_030068335.1 Chrysichthys cranchii
AAAGTTCAATCCCAGTATGATGGGAGACGACTGTTGGTTCTTGCAAAGAGAGACTAATGTACAGTACAAGCAAGTGTGAAGGTGATGGTGCCCTCCTCTGGGATTTGTTTGACTGCAGTCTTGGCACAGAAATGGCATTGGAATCTCTCCCTCTTCTTTGTCCATCAATTAACTGAATTAGATGACCATGGCACATATTTAGTTGGGTTTTGGTGGGTGAACATATGGCTAACAGGTCCAATCTGAGCATATCACACTGGTCATCTGTGGCACACTGAACAGGTTGGGAATAGTATTAATAGTATATATACTATAATAGTAAGTATAGTGTAGCCATCTGGCTAGAAGCATTAAAACAAACAAACAAAAAGATTTATTTAGGGGGGGTACGATCCCAACTGGTTAGTCCCATTTCTCGACATAGCAGCTTGTAGCCAATTAAATATTATACAAAAGAATGCATTAACTAATACAGAAACTTTAATCATCAAACAGTGCAAATATTTAAGCGATTACCATAACTAGTATACCTTCTATTTCCTAGCAATGTCTTATTCTAATTTAGTTAGTGAGTCTCAGTTATTGGAGCTAACAATGCAATATTTTAACAAGGTGAAAAATATTAGCGTCTAATATATATATATTACAGCCATTTGGGTTTGAACAAAAATGATGCATCCCAGGCAGAATTTGAAACTGACATTTTTTCTTACCTGTATGTTGCCGAAAAGAATTAATTAATTAATTACATTTACATGTTTACAGGGTAGAACTGAGCTACAGGAGCACTTACCCTTAACCTTAAAACATATGGTGGAGAGCCTGCAGTTCATTATATTACAAATATCATATATATATATATATATATATATATAACAAATATCATATATATATATATATAAAAATTGTGAAGTAAAACAAATGAAACCAAGATAAATAATGTCAGAAGTTTCTCCAACCACAATGTGAAATGAAAATGTACAAAAGTTAAGTAAAAAAAACACGAAAAATGAATGGTGTGCGTAAGTATCCTTTTATAATCAGGGATGTAGACATGTTCACGATGAACCAGTCACATTCAATCTCTTTTTTAAAAGTAATTATCATACAGCTGTCATCAACTCCAAATTAAAACCAGCTTTTCTTTATACCTTGGTTTCAACCGACTGCTGAAGCCATGTTCTTCAAAGAGCTTACAAATCCTGTGTGGTATCTCATTGTATAAAAGAATTTCCAAGACATTATATGCATGATGGAACACCATAAAGGCCATCCACAAATGGAGAAAAAGGAGCACCACAGTGACATCAAGAGCAAGATGTCCCTCCAGAATTTTACAAAAAAATCATGACAAAAATTCAGCAGGGAGGCTGCCTAGACACCTACGGCAACATTAAAGAACCGCAGGAACATTGGACAAGTCATGATTACTCTCTGCATATGACATAACCTCTTGTAATTCTTCACATCTCTGAGTTATGGGGTAGGGCTACTGTACAGAAGCCCTTTTTCACAAAAAAACAAAACAAAAGCCATCCAATTAAATCAGCCCAAAACTTATGGCTAGACATGTTATTTAACAATGACCAAATATCAGTCACTGTTTGTGCAAAACATGCAGCTGTCTGCTAAAAAGCTGAAGATGAGATGGAATTTCATCTTTCAGCACAAATATGACCCAAAGCATATATCCAAATCATCAAAGGAATGGCTTAAGCAGAAGGTGGTTAATGTTTCTGAATGGCTGAACCAGAGCCCAGACCTGATTGCAGCTAAAAATCTGTGGGGTGACCTGACGCAGGCTGTGCATAGGAAAATGACCTCACAATTTAATGGATCTAGAACGTTTTATACAACGTGTAATAGTGGGAGAATATGAGTTGCTGAGTCAGGATGTGCCATGCTGATGGGACTCCTGCCTAAAAAGCCTGAGTGGTGTAATAAAATCAAAAGGCACTTCGACGAAGTATTAGTTTAAGGGTGTGCACACTTATACAATCAGGTTATTATAACTTTTTAAAAATTTTCCCATTTTCCCCCCCTAAAATCTTTGACTTTTTCCCTAAAAAGTTTGACAGTTTCACTTAATTTTTATACGTTATAATTTCACATTGAAGGTGGAGAGACTAAGTGATAAGTGACTGATCTGGTATGCATCAATCTGTAATGTGCTGTATATAGCCCTTTACCATGCTGTGCACCAAATCCACTTCTTTTGACACGTACCCTCCTCATGCTCACATGCCTAGTCATTTACAGATGATTGGCATTCAGCAACAAACACAAATTCAGAGAGAATCAGTTCTTCCAAAAGTTTTGTAAATCTGGCTTTTGTAAAATTTCAGTTTACCTTGAGCAAATATTTGTACACAACTTTACTAAAAGATTATTAAATGCAGCCAATTGTTAATAATACATATTTTGGTGGGGGTTGTATCTGCCCACTGTGCAGCAGATCAGGATAAATAGTGGTGTGTGTGTTTCTCTAGTGTAACAGAGGAGAGTGATGGTTAAAGACACGTGGGTCAGTTCCACATGACATTATGGCATACATCATCCAGGTGATCTTCACCATCCCAGCGATTAGAAGGGATGAAACAAAGTTATGTATGCAACTGTGGTTGTATGAAGCCCAGATTATTGCTATGTCAGTTTGGGAACTAAAATTTTAAAATGTCTCAAGGATCAGACACCTTTCAGATAAAGTATATCATTAAGTAAATGCTGAGGATCAAAATCACATAACAATTTCAGGTAACATTTATTATCAATTTGCATGGTACAATACTGCATGCACTAATAAGTAGTAGTTAAAAAAATAAAAAATAAAGCTTCCAAAGCCTAAATTTATTTTTTAAGGGTAAAACAAATGAATATATATGAGAAAGCTTTAACTATCTACTGTATAATAAAATCTTTTCCATTTTGATGTCGAGTTTTTGCAAACTATAAAAGTACATGCTGAATACATATGATGCATATAGGAACGCGTCTATTCCTAACTTCCAAATTCTGGTTAGAATTGTAATTTTGTTTGTTTATTTAAAAAAAAAAAAAAAAAAAAAAAAACCTTGCGTAAATTGCCACTAAAACATGAAGAAATAAAAAATTACATAAAGTCAACATAAAATGACATGAGGTTTCAAAACATGAGGGTTTGACTGATTTAAGCAATGTTGACATTAAGATAAATGTCAGAATGGAGTTACCTGCCTCCGACATTCATCAAAACACAGATTCATGAATGTTTTCAAAAACTGCCTGTACTTTTTCTAGCCTTACGGCTATACCAACTGTCCCTGTTACTACCACAGCCATTCTTGAATGAACTGCGGATTATTTGCAAACAGGTTTTACAGACAGTTTTGCGAAGTCACATTCAACGAAAAGGAACTGATCTGAACGCTTGAGAGTTATAAGAAAAGTCATCGTCATCGGAAACTGTCAAATCCGTCACTCTGACTTCAGAACTACTTTTTGCAGGAGGTGTAGCCAACGTGAGTGCATCTGCATTGATAATTTAGAATACATTTATCACAATTACAACAAAAGGCAATTTGTCCATCACAACAGTTCCAGGTGGTCAGTATTTACAAAAACGTTTATTAAGTATGATCATATGATTTATTTCCAACTCGCTAAGATTATCACCTTTAAGGCTTTATTAAATGTGTTTTTAGAGCTGGAACATCTGGTGAGCTGGAACACCAGGAAAATCACAGATAATGTGCCCAGGTACATCTAGTACTATTATTTCAGATACTTTAAAATATACTCTAGGCTCAGTATGCGTAGTGAACAAATTTTCTTTAGTGGAAGTAAATTTGTCTGGCATTTGCAATCATTTGTTAACTGTCAGATGCATTCCTAAATGACTAACATCAATCATTCTCTTAAAGCGCCTTAAACGGTTGTCTCAGTTTGTGCTGACATATGGCATTTTCCCTTACGCCTTAGACAACATGACCATTGTGCCTTTCCACTTTAGTCTAACGATCAAAGGCAGAAATTAATAAGCGTTTCATTAGAGCGTCCATGTGACTACGTGCTGAATTCAAAAGGAAAGGTTTAATAGACAACTTTAAGTCATAACAGAAAGTATGTTCATCAATGAATAAATGGACTCGGAGGAGTCGTGGTATTGGCTAAAGTAATCAAGAGTGCATTTTCTGATGATGCCGGGTAAGATGGTAACGGCGGGCGAAGCTTTTGCCACACTGTGTACAAGGGAACATTTTGGTGCCCTTGTGAAGCTGCTGGTGGGCCCTGAGACTCTGAGGCCGACTGAAACTCTTTCCGCAGTCGGGGCACTGACACGGCCGCACACCCGAGTGCTTCTGCTCATGCCGTCTCAGGTCACCTGACTGCCTAAAGCTCTCACCACACTCAGCACAAAGGAATGGCTTCTCCCCAGTGTGCGTGCGCATATGGACGTTCAGTTGTCCTGAGTGCACAAAACTCTTATCACACTGAGAGCATGCGTAAGGTTTCACTCCTGTGTGTATGCGCTGGTGCTGTTTTAAACTGTTGAACCAGCTGAAGGCCTTACCGCAGTCGGGACACAGGTACAGCTGGTCCCCTTGTCTGAAGCAGGCATGGTTCTTGAAACCCCTAATTGTCTGAAAGGTCTTAGAGCATTGAGTGCAGCTATGTTCCTTAGACGGCACTTCACCCTCGTTGAAGCTCAGGTACTTTGTGGTCATCTCTGGGTGGTGGCGGCGGATGTGTTTGTACAGGTATCGCTCGCCCGTGAACGAGAAGGGGCAGTGGCTACAGGGATAGATAGTGGCGTTGGCCAGTGCTGTGCTCTGGCGATGAGCTCTGTGGCGCGAGTGGCTTTCCTGATGTCGCTTCAGGCCAGATGACTGGGTGAAGGACTTAAGGCACAGCGTGCAGCAGTAGGGCCTCTCTTTGGCATGGATGGTGCGTTCATGTCGGCGCAGGTTGCACAGACGGTTGAAATAGAGCTCGCAGCGAGAGCAGCCATGAGGTCCATCGCCCTGCTGAATGCATTCATGGCTTTTCAGAAGATGGAGGTGGCTGAAGGTTCTTAGGCACTCACCACAAACATGTGAGGAGGTTCCTTGTGGCATTTCCTGTGGCTGTTTGCTGCCTGCATTAGTCCACTGTGGAACTGCCGTACTCTCACTGTCAGCAGCAGTCTGGTCACCCTCCGAACACTTCTGATTCTCCTCTTGAGCTGTGTCCTTGACTGGCTTCTGGATGCATTTTCTTTTCATTTTGGGCGGTCTGCCCCGAGGCCGGCCCGTAGGTCCTTTCCTCTTTTGATTTCCAGCCCTGTTAGGGTTTGAAGTCGATCTTCGAAGCTTGACTGGTGGTTCATAAGGAGGGTCGTTTTTATCTGGCGAGTTGTCACTTTCCAATGCTGACTCAGCATTAAAAGATTCGTTTTCAACTAGTTTTAGATACTCTTCGTGGTGATGTCTTTTGAGATGTCTGTAGAGGTTGAGTTTGGTTACGAAAGAGAAGGAGCACTTGGTACACGGATAGACAGCGTCCTCTTTCTCTGCTTGCTGTGTACCCGTTCTCTCTTTTTGACCTTGGTGCGTCTGCTGGTGTCTCTTCAGCCCTGTTGCCTGACTAAAGCATTTTCTGCAGTGGCTACAGCAATAAGGCTTCTCTTTTGAGTGAATTGTGCGTTGATGTCTCTTTAAGTGGCATGACCGCAAAAATATTCTCCCACACTCGCCACATTTGTTCCTCGACACCGCAACACTGGCATTAATCTGGTCTGTTTTGTTTATCAAATCATTGCTATTTGCATCAGGTGAATCAATTGGGTTTGACTGCTCCGTCAGGCCACTGAGATTTGGAAATTGGCTCTGAAAAGATTGTGTCATTTGCTGCATTTGAGGTGGAGGTGGTGCATCAGAGGCAAGCAGACAATGATCCAAATTTATCATCGGTGTTGGGTCACTAGGCTCAAGTGCTTGGGCTTCCAGCAGGTGTGGGTACTCATCTGGGTGTGAGCGCCTGACATGTTTGTGTAGGTAAAAAGCTGCTGGGAAGGAGTACTGACAGTAAGGACAAGGACAAAGCTGTGAGGCTTCTTCACCGTTTCTTCCTGGGAAAAAAAAAAAACCCAAAGCAATAAGAAACAAATATTTAAAATGCTTTTATCATTTACCAATACCTTGGAGCATCAGTTGCAAACACCCACAAAAAAAAAAAAAAAAAAAAAAAAAAAAAAAAAAAAAAAAAGTGTTCTCATGGGAGGCATGTACTAAAAACCCGATAAACGGCAGGTTACCTATAGATGTGCATTTTTTCTCCCAGATTTTATCCCATGTGGCGCTGAGGCTTTGAGCGTACTCCTCTGCGTACCACACTTTCAGTTCTTGCCCAGGATAGATGGTGCGGCAGCAGCGGAAAAGGATGCGCCCACCCTGCTGAAATGCCACCAAGTTTTGCTCGTTCTCACTCCGTGAACAAACTACGTACCTGCAAACAAAGGGGAGCTTGTGATGATGCATATGACGCATATACAAAAGATACTCCGAGTGGTGCTTTAATTCTTATGCTGGTGAGTCATTAAAATATACAGTTATTCTGTAGCAAGCCATTCTACACACAATATATTTACACCACATGTATTAATAGTAATCACATGGAATTAATAACATTCCAACACAAAGTGTATGTCAATGCACTAAAGACAAAAGTGACATGTCTTCTTCAAAACCAAGAGTTCCAGCCCTTGTAGCTAAAGGATGTTAATACAAGGTATAAAATATTGAAAATCAACCTAGTGCTTTTGCTTTACCCATTTCTAATATTTTCTTGTACTAAAAGTTTGACAAAGCACTATAGGTAGATAGAGCGTGTGCAAGCACGGCAGCCAAAAGTATTGGAACAGGCCGGTTCATTTCTTTTTGCTCGGCACCGACGACATTTGTGTGACGGATCAAAATATAAACAGGAGAAGAAAAATCTGAGATTCAGCTTTCATTCCCTGGTATTATCTCTAAATCTTTGTAGACCAGTGGACTTTGATTATTTCCACCCCTGCTCTTTGAAGGTTGTTCATGATGTACAATTGTACATGATGGACTGTTATTTTGGGGTTCTTCTTTAAATGCTCTCAACATTTGTCCATCATCAGTAGTAGTTGTTTTCCTTGGATGACCAATTCAATGCCTGTTGCTCAGTGCACCAGTGGTTTCCTTCTATTTCAGTAATCCTTGAGTTTCAGCAGTCTTTTTCAATAGACGGTTGGGTTCGTCGCTAACCCCACCGAAGCTTGAGGCTTGACCGCCACCATGTGTGTTTTTCAATCCACTGCAGAATATTAGGGTTATATATAATATAAGGTCTTGTTCTTACCTTATTAATCAACACGGATTGTGGCTAGCAAGTAATTCCGGCAAATTCCTCCTGCAATGATTTCCGTAAAAATCTCATGTATGCACCGAGATTTACTTAAAGCCATCACTTAATTTATAAACGGCATAATTTATAAATCTGCAAAAACAGTCTCCATCTTGCCAAGCAAGAGGGTGTCTCTCCAACACAAAGAGTTGCATCGTGATGATGCACAGGTCAGTAGGGGAGTGGGGAGGTGGGTGACAATCACTCCCAGGTGTGGTCAAAGCAACTGAACCTAGCGTGAGTATACCATAACAGCCCGCACCAAGGAGTATTAAATGGTCAGTAATAATATTTACACTCTGATCATTTGCAAAAGCTAACAGGAAAAAAACCCCAACTAAACAAGATTAAATTCTAGGATTATGTTTACAAGAGAAAAATGATTCCCATTTCCAAAATGAAATACAATAAATATATAAAACATATTACAAAGTTGTAATAAATGTATGTTTATTATCTTTGTTGTATCGAGTCTAGCTGTGACCAGATGGCCAGCATCATTACTGCGAATTCAGCACATTTATTGTTTTTTCTAGACCAGTGTATTGCACTGTATAGGTTGCCGAAGCCTGTGTGCCAGGGACCTAACAAAAAAACTTACCTCATCCAATTGGAATGAGTGTCCCTCTCTGCATCAATGCAATCATACTGGTCGCTCCGTTTGCAAATCTGAGATGAAGAAATTGCAGGTGTGTTTCTAACTGCTTCAAGTGCTGGTGCCAAAAACTGTAATAACACTTTCACAATAACCCCCTATACTTACCACCCATGAATAAGCACTTTCTAGCGCTCTTTCTGGGCTGCTGACCTCTCCATCAAAAGGCCCAAAATGCATTCCAAGAGGAACAATTTGTCCCTGGTTAAAAACACCTAGTCCGGCCCCAGGAGTTGTTGATCTGCCTATAACTAAGCCCTGGGGAAGAGTGAGCAGAGCCCTCTGAGGAACTCCCATAGGTGTGGGAGAGTCATGGGTGAACAATGGTGGCCCATGAACATCACACTGCTCTAAATACAGTTTGTGGCAGATTTCACAGTCTGCAAAAGAATGGAAAAAACAAAATGGAAGCAAACAATGTAGTGGTAGGTAGGTGAACAACTGTAGAACCAAATACATATATGGTGGTAATGCAGAAAAGAAAACTCACAGAAATGCTGGTCATCAAATACATTTTCTTCGTGGTTCACCACTGTTTCTATCTTGAAGACGGTCACAGAGCCCTGTATTTCTAAATTCTGGTCTTCACCCGATGGCAAACCTGTTAAGATGCAATATATTTGTTTACACATGTATTACTAATGTTAATTAATTATTAATAATCAAATAGATAGTAAAGACAAGGCTGTCATTTATTAAACAAATGATCGTTTTCATAAGATTATGTACCATTATGTTCTATCATAAATAAATAAATAAATAGATAAAAAAAGATTAGAAGAAGCACCAGCGATCTAACAAATGCTTGACTGGGCTGAACTCGACTAGGGCTGGGTATCGTTGCTGATTTCCTGAATCGATCCGATTCCGATCCACAAGGTCATGATCCGATTCGATTCTCGATTCGATATCGATTTATTTAGAGATTTCTTTGTTGATGGTTTTGCTTGGTTATAAAATGACTTGAGTGGAGCATGTCCCCATGTTGATAGGCTGTACTACAATGTTATCTGTGGACAGTAAACTTTTCAAATAAATAGAAATTTAGTATAATTAGTAGAACACTGTACAGTGTATGGCTTTACAAATAAAGATGCCCATTCCTTCAGTAACGCTTAAGGCACGTTGAGGATTTGAAGCCAATTTAACACCAAATTCCTTCTCCATTGTAGTTTGATTCGCCCCTGACGTTTTAGCTGAAACTATGTCAGTGTGGTGCCTGGATAAGTGGTTTCGGAGATTTGTGATATTTCCACAATATCGATATGGCCCAGTTTGCAGATCGCTTTTGTTTTATCCAGTTCCTCTCGATCCTCGTAAGTTTTAAATCTGAAGTGTCACCAAACATCGGCCTTTAGTCCAGACGGTGACTTCAGCGGAGCGGCTTCAGCCATGGTTCAGTTTGGTTCTGGTTACGCCGGTCTCGCGTTTTTATAGCTCTCCTTGTGCGGTCGCGAGAATAAAACAGTGCATACAGGAAATGATCGATCTGCGGATTTTTGAAACGATATCGTATTTTTCGAACGAAAACTGATATTGATCGGTCAATTGATTTTTTGAACCCAGCCCTAAACTCGACTATTCGGAGACTCAATCAGGTTTCAACGTTGAGATTTGGATATTTAATTTGTGCGTGCGTGTGTGTTTTTCAATTTGTTTCATTTTTTGCTACATCCTGCTCCAGTTCACGTAAAAAGGAAAATAAAATGGTGAAGACCTCAGCTGTGCGAGAACACTTTAAATAACATCTCAGCCGAGAACAAAGATATTCCTGGCTGAATCAAGACTTAAAGTTGCATGCACTGTTTTTCTCCAATAAAGTCACTCAGAATGTGCATGGACACTGGGTGAAAACACTGCACCTGAAATGAAGCTTGTGCCTGTTCTCGTACATCTCCTTTATTATGATTATTATTAGTGCTTTTAGTACTCTCCATGCACAGAGCTGCTGCGCTCCGTTTCTCCCCGCACAACGCCACGTTTATGAAATTAAAGCACGCATGAACAATTTGCATATATGCAATATATGCTAAAGGAAAAAAATTTTCCCCCCACTTTACATTGTTGTACTGCATTACTATGAAGTGGAAATATCCGATGCTGCAAGTACGTTTGCTGTCTTGCCAAAAAGTGCTCTGCTCCACTGCACAAATACCTATAATGCTTTTTCTTTCTTTTTTTTTTTTTAGAAAGGTGCTGCAACACACCATTTTGACATCTTCACCCAGTCATTTGCTTTCTCGTGACTCCACGTACTCAGTTTGCTGTAGTACATAGTCGTATAAAGATAGCAGTGTAACTCGGAAATGACAGCGGCACAAAAGACTATTTTAAGGCACGAACCAGCAGAAAACAGAGCCCTAACTAACCGGCCCGGTTTGGCTGAAATCAGAAACACATGGGGTGCCATTTTCACACAGATTATGCAATGACTGTAATAAAAAATAAATCTCTCAAGAACTGAATACTGAAAACTAACATTTTTGCAGCACAATCCAGTACAAGGAATTTAGCCTGGTCTGGATGAAACCGGAAAGGTATGGGGTGCCAACTTCACGGTGATGTCACACCTCGCAAACAAAGTTTAACATCTTTAAAATTAAATCAGCACAAACAGAAATGTACACGGCACTAGAGCTGCCACTAACGACTAATTTTCTAACGACCGATTTTTCGACTAATTTTTCGATTAATCGACTAATCTT
>JAQMCW010000006.1:1612557-1623251 GCA_030068335.1 Chrysichthys cranchii
CTACCATTTCCACTTTCTTGGGACCCGTAATGAAGCTTATAGAGCAAAAATGCAGAGAAACACAACGAAAAAATGTGGTGAACATTTTTTAAGGTTTAAGCACAGAAAAAAATCAATCCTTAATTATACAAAAACTTACTGTAAACAACCAAGAAAACGAACCTTCTTGCGTTAAGGAAGTGAGGACGAAGATGGGTGGGCAGGAGGTTACTGTACAGCCAATGAACGCACGTCTGACCGAGACCGATTAAAGGGAAAAATATGTCTTTGTTGGGTACGCAATACACAATTGCTCAATACGCAAAAAGAAAATGGGAAAACATTGGCGTGCATGAAGTGGAAGGCCAGGGCTGTGTTTGTTCGGCACCTGATTATGTGGTCGTGACCAGATGCAAAATTTTGGCGATTTTTTTTTTTTTTTTTTTTGGTCAGGAACCGATTTTGTTCGTGTTTGGAGGCGTTCGTGACCAGAGGTTCCACCGTATTTAGAAAACTGAGGTGAGGCTGTATTGTTCTAACATCGTCCTTCACCGTGCTTTCATTTCATCCGGTAGTCTGTATAGCAAAATCCACTTAAACAACGTTTTTCTCATTTGTCTCCAGCTGAATAAATGAGCGCAGGTGGGATTTATTAAACATCAGTTATCCATAGCTGCTTTTTACATATGCAAGCTGTTATTCTGATATTCAAACACTTGCGGTAATGGGGTTTGTCTAGATGTAAGTATTACTTTGGTTTAACACGAACGCACACATGTCCACTCGTATATTAGTTAAGCGAATTTGTGTAAGCGACATCACAAATGGTCTTAATCCCCTGTTCTGTTTGACATCAATAGAGCGATACATCACAAGCCACACTATGCAAAGTTTCCTCTGTCGTAATTAAAAATAATAATAAATAATAAAAAATCAAAAGATACAGCAGAACACATGGACGTTTAGTTCACTGAATGCAAAGCTATTAATCTGGCTGTTCATTGATCATTATGTTGGAAAGGGAACGGACACACACTCACAGCTCATAAAAAAGGCAGTCTCACTCATTTAGTTTGCTCTTAATTAGCAGCGGGGTGCCCTCAAACCTGGAACACGAGCTGCAACTGGAGCATGAGAGGCTTTAAAACGAAGAAGAAAGAAAAGAAGGGAAAAAGAACTTTTGCCACTTGGCTTCTTATAAGTTATTTAAAATGGGTTCTGTAATGTTCCAGTGGTTTTGTTCTTGCTTTACTGCTTAAAAAGCTGGCTGACTTTGCGGAAGTATGGTGCAGATTTTCGTTCCTGCTGAAGGAGAGCATGCAAAAACATATACACACACACGGCCTCATTTATCAAACTGGATCCAAAATTCAGTTAGTTTTGGAAAAATATTTGTATCATTTGAGAGCTCTTGAGGTTGTTTAACATATAAGTGGACTCACGAACACGAACCTCTACTGAGCCACTTCAAGTCATATAATTGGTGATGAGTTACTGCAAATGTATGATTACACTCTCAGGTTTAAAAGAAAATCATGTATTTATTTCAGTTATACAAGTTTAATGTTTAATCTAAATTAAAATGGATACGAATAATGATTCAGTTAGGGCAAAAAAAAAAAAATGCTGCCCTATAAAAGGTGAATTTCTGCCTTTAGTGTGTGTCCGTGGTAGGTGATAAGCCACAGTGGCTGAGCTGTATTAATGAAAGGTTTAGCGCACACCAGCATTTAGAAGGTGCTCTTTTGCCACTTAGTAGTCATTTTGTCATTTTCAGCCCCCTGTATGTTCTACCTTTTAGGGAGATTTGTGAACATCACTTTATGTGAATTCAGCTGTGCTGTGAACTCACTGGGTAATGTCAGGCTGAATGCTATACTCTATATGAACACATTCACATGAATTTGAAGAAAATCAGCTTTGATATTACCTTTATATATCTTCATTTGGAATTTTTGTTTGGTTTCATTGATACACTTCTTCTTCTTCTTGACCCTAGTGTTAGTCCCGCACCGTGCAGGGTATACTGTCTTCACAAGCCACCTCGGCATTGTATCATCTGATGCGACCATGGAATAGCCCAGCAGATGTGTCGCTCCATCTGTCGTTGGTACACTCATACCTATGGGCAATTTAGGGTAGCCCATCCACCTAATGTGCATGTCTTTGGACTGTGGGAGGAAACCGGAGTACCCGGAGGAAACCTACGTGGACAACATACAAACTCCACACAGAAAGGCACCCGTGTTGAACCCAGGGCTCGAACCCAGGACCTTCTTGCTGTGAGGTGACAGTGTTAACCACTTAGCCAGCGTGCCGCCCTGGTTTCATTGATGCACATGATAAACGCATTATAAATATGAAATAAAACACTCAACTTGAATGCTTGGATGAACACTTTGGATGCTTCTACGTTGATCTCGTGAAACTGACTTAAGTTGATCAAGTTAAAGGACATTCTATTCGATGTGTTGTGCGTAAGGTTGTTTAGGAGATTCATCAATAGCCAGATCCATCAGGGGATTGTAAACAACGGTGTTAGTACTAAATCATACTTTGAGAATAGTTTGTAGTTAGGTACGCTGTAACTAATATTGTACAAAGTGATCATAGGTCAAACCTGTGTAACACAGAGCAATGTGGATCACCATCACCAGCCAATCATAATGATCAGAAATAAACAAGGAATTCATCCACGATCAAGACACGGGGACATACGATCATCCAGCCAGCCAGTCATGTGGCAGCAGCACGATGGATAGAATCATGCAGATACAGGTCAAGAGCTTCAGTTCATGTTTGCGTCAAACTTCAGAATGGGGAAAATATATGATCTGAGTGACTTTCGCCATGGGATGGTTGCTGATGCCAGAGGAACTTGTTGAGCATTTTACAAACTGCTGATGTTTTTGCACTTTCAAACTCAGCAGTCTGTAGATTTTTTTTTTTTTTTTTTTTTTACAGAATACATCCAGTGACCTGCAATTCTTTGGGTGGAAATTGTTGAAATTGGCCAGCTGGACATTGTTTTCATCTGTCCAGTGTGGGTGAGCTTGTGTTGACTGCAGCCTCAGATTCCTGTTCTTCTAGGACTGGAGTGAAACCCAATGTGGTCTTGTAGCTGACCGTGGGGGGTTAAAAGTGGTTATTTGTGTTATCCTAGTCTTCCTGTCAGCTCAAAACAGGTTGGCTATTTTTCTCTGATCTCTCTCTGTCAACTCTCATCAACAAGGTTGCCACATGATTAGCTGATTAGATAATTGCATTAATGAGCATGTGCATTAAGAGTGTGAGTATTGTTCTTAATAAAGTGGCTGGTGAGTGTATAACATATTTGTACTTTTTGCACATGATCCAACCATTTCTATGTGTTGTTACAAAGAGTGTATTTCAGTGAGGTGGTCATATTCAGTAATCCTAAACCATGAAAATACACCCATACGGAAACCATTATATTCCCCACAAAAGGGGAAAAAAAAAAAAAGGAAAAATCAATTAATAGTCAGCAAACCTGTACTTGGAATCGAATTACCAATAGTTTTGTTTACAACAGATTTTGCATCTACTAGGGGAAAGGTACAGGTTTTCGGGTGTAACTAATGCTGCGTTAAAGCTATATTACTTGTAGTAGCTATTGATTTTCATAGTAGGCCATAAACTCAAGCTTAATGGCTTTTTGCATTCAAACAGGTCTGTGAGAGAGCTAACGTTCTACTGATGCACCCGGGTGCAGCTCATTAAATGAAGTTTAATGAAACAATGTGGTATGTGGTTTAGTTTCTTTAAGAACATAAGACATTTATTTTCAAATCACCTCTCTGTTAGAGAGATTATGTCCAGGTCATCTTGACTGAAATTGATAAATGACTGGAGTTTGTAAAAATATATTGATTTCAATCTTGAAGACATGCAAAGCTTTAAAAAAAAAAAAAAAAGCTCCTCATCAGTGAGAAGCAAAGAAGAGCCAGGTTAAGATTTGCTAAAGACCATAAGGATTGGATCATGGAGGACTGGAGTAATATTATCTTCTCTGATGAGCTTTTCCCATCACCTGGACATCTAATGCTTAGACAGAGACCTGGAACGGCCTACAAGCTATAGTGTGGAGGATCAGTGCTGATCAGGGGTGCTTTTGCAAGGCTGGAATGGGGCAGATTGTTGTTTAAGTACACGTGGATGAAGACGTGGACAAGGTTATCCTGGAAGAAAAGTTGTATCCGTTTGTTCCTTATCTCTGAGGATGGGGTTTTCCAGCAGGACAATGCCACACAGTACGTTTACTGAAGGTGTGGATGGGAACCACAAGATCAAGACCCTGTCATGGCCAGCCCAAGCTCAAGAGCTGAACCCTACTGAAAACCTCTGGAATGTAATCGCAAGGAAAATGGATGGTCACAACCCATCAAACAAAGCTGAGCTGATTGAATGTTTGTGCCAGGAGTGGCATAAAGTCACCCAAGAACAACATGAAAAACTGGTGGAGAGCATGCCAAGATGCATGAAAGCTGTGATTACACGTCAGGGTTATTCCATCAAATATCGATGCAAATATTGTTGCGTGAACTCTCGCTAAGTTCAAATGTTCGTACTGTGTTGTTTAAAATGGAATGTGATCTCGATTTCATTTCTATGCTTTAATCAGGATCTGAACATACATCTTTTTTTTGTTATTTTGACCCGTTAATTTGACAATAAATTAATCAATTAATTAATCACCAAAGTATCCAGAATCTCCAAGATGCTCAGTGAATATGCCGGCGGTTTTCCTTAAAACTACGTTCAACGTGATGGAATGACTAAATGACCAGCCAATCTGGCAAAACACAAACCTGTTAAAGTGGAACTCGCGAATTTGAAAATACCACAAGGCTTGATCTGGATGTGTGTGTGCGTGTGTGTGTGTGTGTGTGTGTGTGTGTGTGTGTGTGTGTGTGTGTGCAGGGCTGTGAAAAGTCTGTAAATTTTTTGTACAAATTGTCGTTATTTTATAACTTCAGGTTAAAGAAAAGCGACAGTCAAAAAGTCTCCAAAAAATTGTCTTCAAGATGCTCAGAAAAATGTACCAACAGTTTTGAAACAAAAGGTTGCCACACCATTGACATGTTTAGCTTTGTATTGTTGTTTACTACTTTTTAACTGTTAGAAACATATAAATGAATTATTTTTGAAGGCACATTATCTTTCCAGCATTTCTTAACATATGTTACTCTGTGCTGTACTGTATATATTACAAACATTGACCGTTTTTAGTTGGGTTTTTTTTTTTTTTATCCTTTTCACTCACATCACTCCTCTCAGCATGGTACTGTCTCATAGATGTATGAAATTTTGCATGAAAAATCTCAGCTCTCTTTGCACCCAGTGTCAGTATTTATGGCAAATCTTTAATGAATTCCTTATGGTGAGAAAGGAAATTAAAAGGTTTCCTGTAAAATCTTGTCTCTATCCTCTTGTCTTTGAAGAGCAGAGAAAAACTGCATTCAGTCTGTCTGCACCAGGGGCATTATGGCAGTGATTTACACCAATCATCTTCACGCATAATTCTTATTGACGTCAACTACTAATGGTGTTCTTTTGATTAACTGTTTGGCATGAAAAAAAGGAGGCAAAAGAAAACAGCTGCGAGTGTAGCAGTCTGCACAGAGGGAAAACTTGGGCAGTTTTTGAAACCTTCCAAGAAAAGTAGTAGTTCAGACTATGATGCCAGGCTCGGTGTTCTTGATGTTTCTTGCTTGATTTTCTGTGAGCTCTTTTCCTAAGAATTCCGTGATGCGAAGAAAGCAGACTAAATATGTGTGACTTTTAACAGCCTCCATATTCAATGTAACTTAATGACTAAATGACCAGCCGATCTGACAAAACACAGGCCTGTTAAAGTAGAACTTGACAACCTTAAAAAAAAATAAATAAATAAATAAATAAAAACGACTTAAAACCTGTTCGATTCACACCAGGAGCTAAGTGTTGTTTTAATTTGTTGATTTGGTGTGTTCATTTTTGGTTTGTGTGTTGAATGATATGGAGATTTGGTTATTTATATTCCATTCCCTTGTATTAATTTAATTCCAGTTCTGCAACCCTATCCCTAACCCTTTCTAACATGGCAGAGGTACAAAATTTCCTGAACAAGTCTAGCTTATAACACGGTCAGGTTTAACATTATACAGTACAATAATTTTAAATATTATGGCAATCCTGGGCTGCTGCCATCTTCGGCATTTTAGATAATCAGATATCTTCTAACGATAATTGACCAAGTCGAACCTCTTAAGATCCTCTCAGAAACCCTCACTGCCAAATGCATTGTTATATTAGGAGTGATCTAGTTGACAGCTTAGCTTTGCTCCCCCAGCCTTATTCCATAGTACATGATTATTTTGGTTATTTTCATTCATTGAATATGATGAAAATAATACTATTCTATTCTATTCTATTCTAATTCAATTTGATTTGTATAGCGCTTTTAACAACAGAACATTGTCGCAAAGCAGCTTTACAATACATAATGTCCAATTAAAGGTTAATTAATCATAAACGTATCCATAAGTGCATATGTTTAAATATATATAGAAATGTATAGTTATATGCCTATCCCTGATGAGCAAGCCTGCGGCGACGGTGGCAAGGAACAACTCCCTCCACAACATTTAGTGTGTGTATTAGTGATTAAAGTTCTCTGCGTGCTTCACTAATTTATTCTATTCTGTACATTTAACAAAGCTGTTAGCACAAAGTTTCTGTAAATATTTTTAACAATGTCCTAAAATGGTCTCGATGTTATATATTCTGTCATAAAGGTATTCTTTCTATGAGTATGAGTAAAAAAGTATGAGTAATTTCATTGTTTGGGGTGACTGAAGGCCACTGAAGAAAATTCAACTTATCGTCATTTTCATGAAATCAGTTTGAGGCGACTTGTGCTGTGGTGCATTATTATGCTGGAAGTCGCCTTTAGATGATAGTAAATTGTGAATATGACGGGATGTACATGCTCGGCAACAATACTCAATAGGTTGTGGCATTCAAGTGATGATTGGTATTAACAAGCCCACAGAGTGCCAAGAATCATTCCCCAAACCATTGCACCACCTCCACAAGCCTGGATTGTTGACAGAAGGCAGGTTGGGTCCATGGATTCATGCTGTTGATGCCAAAGTCTGACCCTACCATCTGTGTGACAAGCGACCAAGTGATGTTTTTCCAGTCTTCAACAGTTTTGGTGAGCCTGTGCCCACTCCAGCTTCACCTTTCTGTTTCGGGGTGGCAGACATGCTATGCATTCTGAGATGCTTTTCTGCTAATCACAGTTGTTCAGAGTGGTTATCTGAGTCACTGTTGCCTTTCTGTTAGCTTGAAACAGCCATCCTTTCTTGACCTCTCTCTCATCAACAAGGCATTTCTGTCCGCAGAACTGGCACTCACAATGTTTTATTTGCAACCTTCTGAATAAACTCTAGAGACTGGTTTGTGTGAAAATCCCAGGAAATCAGCAATTATTATAGAAATACTCATACCAGTCCGTCTGGCACCAGCATTCATGCCACAGTGAATTCACTGAGATTACATCCCCCCATTCTCATGGTTAATGTGAACATTACCCAAAACTGCTGGCATGCATTGCACGAACACAGATGCCACAAGATTGGCTGAATAGATAGATGGATAGACAGACAGACAGACAGACAGACAGACAGCAAGAATTGGGTCATTCTGAGTTGGCAACCTGACTCTAAGATAAGATCTAACAGCGATTATAAACTGTAGAGCAGTATAAGACAAAACTAAAACGTAAATCAATCATCTTAATCCCGAGTCAGGACAGAGGGACTAAAAGATTTACAATATAACTATGGGAATTCTCTAAAAAGAAAAAAACTTTATCTCCTGAACACACACCAAAACGACTGTCAAGCCTGAGCCTGTTTGCCTGCTTCTTGGCAAAACTTCACTGTAAATAAAAGTAAGTCACTAAACCTCTGATAAACATACCTGTACATATACAATAAACATTCATTTCATAAGCCAGCCCTTGGGAAAAGTAGATGCCACACGTTATGTGGTTTAAAATGGCAGTCAGTCGTGCTTTTCTCATTTCTATTTTCCAAAGATCCCTTTTTACTCAACTCAGTGATTTACTATCCTTCTTCTCCACTGATTTAAGAAGCTCAAAACAACATACAACTTTGACCTACAACATGACCCACTCATCCCTGTTATAGAAGATGTCCAAAATCCTATACTAACATTATAAATATTTGATCTCATCTTAAAGAAACAAATGCTAAGCTAACCGTTTTTGATGACTGGCTGTGGTGAATTGGGAATTTGTCAGAAACAGTAGACAGGAACTAGGAAAAACATGGGTTTCTCAATCAGTGGGGGGGGTTTAATGACTATACAGTTTAATGGCTTTAGTTATTAGAGGAAGCTGTTGTCACTGAAACTGGTTGCAAAATGATTTGTAATAATGATCTCTCTCTCTCTTCGTGTCACCGATATGACCGGTGCTCAGATCAGTTAACTAGAATGCTACTACTGTGAAGTGGAATGGTTGGCTATCTGAAACGTTCTTTCGTGTTTTTGTGGAAAATGATGGATAGACTTGTACCTAAACTGCTAGCTACAAAGCTACATATGACAACTGCTAGCAACCTAGCTTAATTTCATTTAACATTCTGATTAGGCCTACAGAGCCTGACTGCCTTCCAAGCTACCAAAGAAGACCGCAACAAACATGAGATCAGATGCTTTAGCTTGCGACCAGACTGGCAAGGAGTGTGTAAAGATCTTTACTATCATAAGATTTAATATAGAGTTGGCCCACCCTGTGCAGCTATAATAGCTTCAACTCTCCTGGGAAGGCTGTCCACAAAGTTTAGGAGTGTGTTTATGGGAATATTTGATCGTTCTTCCAGGAGAGCATTTGTGAGGTCAGGCGCTGATGTTGGACAAGAAGGCCTGGCTAGCAGTGTCTGCTCTAATTCATCCCAAAGGTGTTCTGTCAAGTTGAGGTCAAGGCTCTGTGCAGGCCAATCAAGTTCCCCCACACCGAACTCGCTCATCCATGTCCTTATGGACCTTGATTTGTGCAAGTGTGAAGTCAGGTTGGAACCGGAAGGGGCCATCACCAAACTGTTCCCGCCAAAGTTGGGAGCATTAAATTGTCCAAATAAAATGTCTCCGTATGCTGCAGCATTAAGAGTTCCTTTCACTGGACCTAAGGGCCCAAGACCAACCCCTGAAAAACAACCCCACACCATAATTCCCCCCTCCACTATACTTTACACTTAGCACAGTGCAGGCAGGAAAGTCCCGCTGTCTTATCAGCTGCCAAACGCAGACTTGTCCATTGAATTGCCAGAGAGAGAAACGTGATTAGTCACTCCAGAGAACACGTCTAATCTGACCACATGAAGGTTGAAGGTCTGTAGCTATTGACTCTGCAGACAGGTGGCAACTTCTGCACACTGTGCGTCTCAGCGTGCGCTTTTCCCGCTCTGTGATCTTACATGGCTTACCACTCAGTGGCTGAGTTGCTGTTGTTCCCAGTTGCCTCCACTTTATTATAACAAAACTAACAGTTGACCGTGGAATGTTTAGTAGCGAGGAAATTTCACCAGTGGACTTATTGCAGAGGTGGCATCCTATCACGGTACCACGCTTGAATTCACTGAGCTTCTGAAAGCAACCCATTCTTTCACAAACGTTTGTATAAGCAGTCCGCATGCCTAGGTGTTTGGTTTTATATATGGAAACGATTGGAACACCTGAAATCAGTGCTTTGGAGGCTTTGGAACATACACACACAGATAATCAAAAGTAAATAGACACCCCTCATCTACGTTATGTATCTATGCGGGCAACACCTGGTGCTTCAGAGTTGTTAATATATTATTATTTTTCATTTCATATTACTGTATATTAATTGTTTATGGTATCTAGCCATGCGGCGAACACCAGACACAAAAGAGTTGTGTGATTTTCAAAGAGTTTGTATTGTGGGTCAGTCTGAGGGTGGAGTTAGCCAGCGTATGATTGCATAGAACCTTGGGATTCCTCTTGTTACAGTCAGCAGAGTGATTGTACAATTCAAAAGTAAAGGAAAGGAATCAACAGCATCCCGCTCAGGTCGACCTGAGCCCTCGGACAGGGGTATTCAGACCAAGAAGGTTGTTGAAAAACTCCGTATTAAGGCCGCTGAGGTTCCAAGTGAGTTGGAGTACTTCAGTTTCTAGACATAAAATTTTCAAAAATGATGGTGTCTATTTACTTTTGAGATGTCTGTATATTGTCTCGCTTCTAAACTACTCCATGACTGTGATGTATCTTTGATTAAACGTTTTCATTATAATGATGATGAGGATGAGAAGGAGGATGATTTTATTATTTTTATTATTATTATTATTATTAGTAGTAGTAGTAGTAGTAGTAGACTGCTTCCATTTCACTTGCAATATTCTAACAGTAAAAATATTGCAAATTTATTATGAACTACAATAAAATACAGTGAACTCTCGCAATACCACGGTTCACCTCTCGCGGGTTTAGTGCACGCAGATTTTTGAATTTTGATTCGTGGAATTTTTTGGCTTTCGCGGGACTCTGGAATATAAAATATCATTTTACAAAATGTTCATACAAACATTAAAAGAACATTTAAATCGAAATAAAACAGTATGCACTGTATTTCATCAGTGGATGAAAAGTGAAAGTGG
>JAQMCW010000006.1:1663573-1677464 GCA_030068335.1 Chrysichthys cranchii
AAAGAAACAAGAGGCAGAAAACCTACTTTTTTCATGATAACTGGGAAACAGATTTTTGTTTCACAAGTGTTAAGGACCAGTGTGTCTGCTTGATCTGTGGAGCAAGTTGGGCGGTTGGTAAAAAAATGCAACGTCGAGCGCCATTTCACCACAGTCCACAGCACCTTCACAGGACATTACAGCCGGTGAGTAACACTGTGTGATAGTAAAGTAATCTGGTACGCGTTGGCATTGCAATCTCGCACGGGCGGGGGTGGGGGTGTTGCGGCGATTTTTTTTTTCTAAAAGTAGCTCTCAGTGGGCAAAAGGTTGGAGACCCCTGGTCTACACTAATAGAGGCATAAGGAAGGCTTTCCATAATCATAAAAATCATACAAAAATCCCTAGAATATTGTATACACATACATACATACATGCATACATATATGTGTGTATGTGTTTATTAATGAATGTTGTTTTGCTGCTTTGCTGTTGGTTCTCTGCACAGAAGAATTTCACTCACACTTTATACTTACTGTGTAAACTGCGATAGGACAAGAAAACTGTAATCTGTTCAAGCTCTCCCTGTACAGGTACTGTGGTTTCATCTCCCAAAAACATGCCAGTTGGTGGATTGGCTATGCTAAATCTCCCCTTTTTGAATGTCTTGTGATGGTGTGTGGTGCTGTGTGAAACCATGCGATGGACTGGTGTCCATTTCCACCTCATGCCCATTCTTCTGGGATAGGATCCAGATCCACCATGACTCCTCCTCATAATGGATACAGAAAATGATGTTAGGCTTGTATGATAGACAGCACGTTGTAACGAATGCATCTGAACGTTCATGCAACAGCGCGGGAGAGCAGTAATTTGTCCCAGCAGAGACTCTGCAGAAGGGCAGCTTGGTTAGCCACACATTTGGATGTAGTCCTTTGCAACTGGACAGCACTGTGATTGGGCCAGAAAAGTCCGCCAGTGCAATGAGTGACACGCCGAGCCAGAGGATCAGTGCAAAGCTGCCACTGATGTTTAATGTTCACACATGTGCAAGTGGAATGGCGTCCAAAGAAACCAATTAAAGGCACATTTTCAGACTGCGTTTGAGGAGAACACTCTCCTGTTTTCTGTCTGTCATTGTACACTTTGGGAGCCGTAAGAGCTGAAATGAAGCAGAAAAAAAAGACAGTGGTACAAAGGACCCAAGACTGCTTCATTTGCAAATTGATGCCTGCTCTAAAACAAGATTAGCCTGTGGTGCATTTTAAAATGTTGTCACTTACTAGGATATTTATTGTCCGAGCCCAGATGTGTGTTTGTTCTCATTCTGCAGTGGAGATAAGTAACTGCAATAAATTTGTTATTGTCATGACATGCTCTATGATGGACTGACATCCCATCCTGGATATACAGGTGCTTCCTGAGTTACGACAGCCCGACTTATGATTTTTCAAAGTTACGATGACGATTGAGATGTGCTAAAGATTGTAAAATATTTAGCAAATATTTAAAATTCATAGGCAGGCATTACTGGCAGGTCAGCGTAACAGCATATGACGTAGACGTTTGAACGACACCTGGAAGTACGCAGACGATACCCGGATCGCTCGCCTTGCGTGATGCCTCTCTCTCTCCTGCAATTCAAGGAGTTACCTTATGTATTGGTATACAGTACAGTGCATTACCACGGGGTTTTTTGTGTGCTTCAAGAGCTAATTTTAATTCAAAAACACATAATCTACAGGAAAAGACTCCTGGGCAGGCTAGGCTAAGCTAGGCTAAGATAGGCTGAGATACCTAAGATAGACGACACTGGGCTAAGATAGGTTGAGATACCTAAGCTAGGCTAAGCTGGGCTAAGATAGGCTAAGCTAGGCTGAGATACCTAAACTAGACTAAGCTGGGCTAAGCTAGGCTGAGATAACTAAGCTAGACTAAGCTGGGCTAAGCTAGGCTGAGATACCTAAACTAGACTAAGATGGGCTAAGATAGGCTAAGCTAGGTTGAGATACCTAAGCTAGACTAAGCTGGGCTAAGCTAGGCTGAGATACCTAAGCTAGACTAAGCTGGGCTAAGATAGGCTAAAATAGGCTGAGATACCTAAGCTAGACTAAGCTGGGCTAAACTATGCTGAGATACCTAAGCTAGACTAAGCTGGGCTATGATAGGCTAAAATAGGCTGAGATATCTAAGCTAGACTAAGCTGGGCTAAGCTAGGCTGAGATACCTAAGCTAGACTAAACTGGGCTAAGATAGGCTAAGATAGGCTGAGATACCTAAGCTAGGCTAAGTGGTTCCACACAGTGGTTCGACATATGATATTTTCGACTTACGATGGGTGTGGCGGAACGCATCTCCATTGTTACTTGAGGACTACATGTATTCCTCTTTTGCCCACAGTATTCCTGGCTCCAGTTCTGCCCCATCAACGACCAGCATGAAGCAATTACTGAATTGCTACAAGTTTGTTGTCTATAAGGAGAAATGTCTGAGCTCAGGTGTGAAGTTGTTTAGGACCTAATGCAGGTAAAAGGTATTTATGTGTTTAATATTGTACATACTCTCTACTTTTCATAAGAAGAGGAACATACAGCCATTCAGACCTCTAAACTTTCCCACTCTACATCACCAGCCCTTTAGTGCCACCTGTCAGATCCTTTTACAGTCAGGTGTGAGGACCACGGCGTGAGAAACTTTGGGTTTGGAAACTTTCCCAGATATGTAGTGTCTAGGCTTCACTCTATACCAACTAGGATGGTGAAACTGGGGGAAAGGCTAATATGCAACGTCTGGATCTTTCCACGCAGCCATCTACCAGCATACAACGCATATCAGTGTTTGACACTGAATTTTCCACTTGTATGCTGCACTACCAACTCAGTTAAACTTCCAGTGCTGAGGTTGGCATGCAGAACTTTTCATGCTGCTTCTGTGCAAGTCCATTGGTCGTACTACATTTTTCAAAATGTCAAAGATTACAGCCAATTATAGAAGTGGTGATTCACAAAGTAGTGGTCGCATAGTGGTTGTCATTAGCAGGGAGGAGAACCGTAACGGACAATTACATATAAGAGAGCATGAGAAATACTGGACAGTGATGAATGCTGCTATTTCTGTCCCTCATAAACATGACACATAGCTTACCACAAGTCTTCCTGTACATTGTGTGCTTTGTGTGGTTATATACAAGAAGGTGTAAAGTTGAGAATCGTCATTAATGTGGGGAACTCATTTACCATGTAGAGGTTGTGACCCCCATATGGCTTCGCATGGGGTGTGTGCTCAGGTGCAATTTAGCATGGTCCATTTATCATCTTTCCAAACCGTACTTACTCCCCAGGCCTTAGGGGAAAACAACGAGATCACTTACATGCAGGTATAGATCATGCATTGTAAAATTTTGGCCTTACACGTTAAGAAGTAACAAAGTTGGTTTCTCTATATCAGTAGAATCCATAATGATCCAGTGAACATAGATGACTATTCTAGTACTGTACCCTGTCCTGAGAAGCTAAAGCAGAGATGTTCTCACTGTAAATTCTGGACCATTCTGATCATTTCTGATCCATAGCTTCTTTCATCCAGACCTCATTTTTTGACAAGCCAGTACATGAAACAATGCTTCTCTGTACAATTTGGTCCTCTGCCGATCAACTGCTTCTTCACATCCTCTTTCTTGACTGGCAATGGAAAGAATAGGCCAGGCACTGGCTCGCCTGCGAGTTCCAGTTCTGCTCCCTATGTCCTCGGTGTACCAGCCTGCCAAATCTGAAAGAGCTCCATATCCACGAGCGCTCCAGCCAAGTACCGAGCTTACTTGCTTTGACTGGGTATTAGTCGGGCGTGGCGGCCTGAATTTGCCTCCGCTAGCCGAATGGGAAGTGGCAGAGGGTAACCGCGGGACTGATTCAATTTGCCATTTAGCCTCGATTCTCCATTCTAAAAGTCCTTCCTTTATTGCCTGACCATAATGAGGTTTTGTCTTCAATCAGGGCTCGACAGCATGCGCTCAACAAAACATCCTGGGAAAACGGGCTTGGTAGGAGCCAGGCAGTGATGGCAGCAGCATGGCTTGGGCGCGACGTGCCAAACCGGCTTCTGTTGAAAAGGTACACTCAGCCCTCCTTACACAAATAGAGTTGTTTTCTTTCAAAAGGGGAAAATATGACAGCTAATGCAACCCCGCTGAACACTCACTTACTTGTATAACACACAGACGAACACACAGTGCTCCCACCCGCCCAAGAAATTAGATGTTATCCTGGAATATGGAACTGATTTTTGGGGTGGGACTCAATCTGTCCTCAATCGTTGGTTTTTGGGATTGACTGGTCAGCGACACCCATAGTTTCCACCACTTTACACCATTCGGGTAATAATTATATTATTGTTTGTTTAAACACACACACACACACACACACACACACTCTCTCTCTCTCTCTCTCTCTCTCATCTCTAAGTGCACTTGAAGATGTCCTAGCATAACACCGTGCACGTGATAAATGGTTATAATCAAGAGCAACAAGGAGTATTGTATTCAGGATATCCTTCTGTTTGATTAGAGTTCATTCAGCGTTCCAGAGCTGTACAGGTTTGAGACATCTACGAGGTTTTGAGAGATCTAACCGTCAGGTTCCTCCTAGAAAAATAAAATGCATCATGTTTGCTGGTACTGAAAAAGACAGTTACATCATTTAAATGAACGTGTGCTAATACGCGCCAATGATTTCTTCTCTCCAATGATGTAATATACGTTTTGAGTCTTATTCTGTTCTGTGGCTGAGCATGTTGAGTATCGAAAGGGAACTAAAAAGATGCTCTTTCCATGTTAGCATGGTAGTGTACACCGGGTGCCTGGCAACAGTGTGGTGGCAACCAGCAGACCATTACTGAGATGCTAACTCAATTACTGTCTGTGGCTACACTGGTGCTGAGTCCCCTTCTTGTGGCTCCAGCTTAGGCTGACCCTTGTCCAAAGTGGCTCCATGTAGCCTGCACTTTCCGTAGTCGCTGAGATCACGGAGGCCGTCTGACGCACTACAGCCATGTAGAATCAACACTGCTTAAGTCAGTAAACACGGGCAAATCCGCAAAGTGATGCTTGGCTAATGCTGAGTAAATGTGACATTGTAAATATACAAGCAGCTATTTTCTAATATTTTAATTAACCACTACATCTTTAAATACACATAATGTTTTTTTCCCCCTTTTGACGAGAGACTACTGTGGCCGCTAGTCTCGGCAGAAGGGACGGCGCACTGAATCCCTTCATAATACTACTATGACTAATATTAGGATGTAGGGTTGCTAATCTAAATGTAAAGGCAGTCCATTTTGAAAGGAATTCATGGAAATGTGGAACTGATCTCAACACAGGACAATAAACATTTCGAGGTTTTAGTGGTGCATCTGCATTGTTAGAGAGCTTTTTTTTTTTTTTTTTTTACAGTATTTTAATGTTGTACAGTTATAGTGAGATGCCATTAGAAGTCATTAAAAGAACAGAAATATGACTTAGGCAATGATTCTAACAAGCCAAAGTAAATCTAGCGTGGACCTAGTCATGGAAGAAATGCACAACAGATGTGCGCTCCTCTGTCCAAAATGCAGTCAGATGGCTCTATCAGTTCCAGCCCTCCAGGAACTGTTATTTAACATTTAGCATACTTTATTCCTCATCTCCTGCTGTTCGATAGCAAGATGAATTTAATTTGGTTTATTATGATCTACACTCTCTCTCTCTTTTGCTTTCTTGTTCTCTTAGGCCGAAGCATGATCTTGTGCCTAGACCAGTTTAGGATCTTCTCTACGCAGCATTTGAGACAGTTAAATAATAATGATAATGCATATGATCATATAGACTGGTGTTTACATTAGGCAGGTAAGTACCAAAGGTTTTGGACTAGTTTTTGGAAGCTTCCTTTCCTGTTCCACGGTTGTCCACTAGTGAGACCGAGCATTACTGTAGACCCCCCATGACCAACTCATTACAATGTGCAGCTCACACTCGGTAGGGATTTGGCCTTTAAGCCCATATGGCCTGTGCTTGGAGCAGATCAACTGCAGATCAGAGAGTAAGTGTTAGGGCTTTGGTCCAATGCTAATGGCTAATAACAGGATAAGAACCAGATGAAGGGCTGGATTCTTCAGTTCTCCTGCCACACACCTGGGGAGAAGGGCTCTGCTTGGAGACATGGTTAAAGAGCTGTAGCTTGTGGTAGGTTAAGAAAAGAACCACAGTGTGCTCTTTCTGGCCCATGAAATTTCATAAGGTGACAGGGCGCAGGAAAATGACATCATATGAACGTACAGATCGCGATTGGGGATCAGGGCTAAACCCCATGGGCAGGTTTATTTTTTCATCAGCGTGTAATTACAGGAGTATTAGATGCTGAAGGAATTGTGTGTCGGAGTCATTTTTGTAAATATTATTTTGAACACATGCATTCCAGTCCGTTTCGTGATGTAGACATTTTGACTTGCCATGTTTATTCACAGGGCTTTCAAGTTTCTAAATGATTTCAGAGACAGTGTGGATTCAGTTCGTAGGATGGTTAAGTATATTTGTTCTAGCAATATTTATAACTGCAACTTTTTTTTTATTTATATCATTTCCCTACTTTGCTTAGTTACTTGCTTTCTTGCCCTTTTCATCACCCTTCTTTTCTCCATCACTCTGTGTGTGAAAGGCGCTCCACGCTCCCTCACCTCTGCCAGAAAACCACTGCCACGCTTCTGTTGTGAGCAATTCTCTTCCCATACATTCCTATTTGAAGAATTGCATATGACAATGATTTCAAAACAGGCCAGTTAGCATTGTTGAGTGTTCTGGCATATGTGGATGTTTGTTATTCCTTTTGGCCTCAGTATCAAACTTGACTACAGTCATTCTTGGCAATGAAAGCTCCCGCAAATGAGTCCACTGAAACCTTACCCCTTCACTGGAGTGTGAGACGTTGTATCACCATATGCAGACGTCCAGATGTGCTAAGACTGTGGAAGTGACGAGTGTGTGTTAAATCCTGAACCTTTGCTTTACTTCTGACTGTTCAGTGCACTGACACTCAAGACTTCCTCCAAGAAGCTTCAGATTCTTCCATTTTTGTGAATTCTAAAAACAAAACTTGAAAGCTCCTTCATCTGCTTTACTACAGGCCAGACCATGTTTTATGTACTTTAAAACTAACTAAATAATACAAGCATGGGTGTAGCACTTTATGTATAATTCTTCTAATCTGGAATTACAAGAAGAACCGTAAATAGATATTAACTTGGCTAAGAAGTGTATTATGCTGTTGCAGTGGTCAGTTTTGCAAAAGACATTTTATTCTTTCTTTATTCGTCTTCTGCTTCTTCTGACACCCTCCTGTTCAGGGTCGCGGGGAGAAGCTGGAGCCAATCCCAGCCGACTTTGGGAGAGAGGCGGGATACACCCTGGGCGGGTCGCCAATCCACCGCAGGGCGACACACAGAGACAGACAACCATTCACACTTGAATTCACACCTATGGGCAATAAGAGTAGCCAATTAGCCTAATCCCCTCTGTGCATGTCTTTGGACGAAAGGAGTAAACCGGAGTACCCGGAGGAAACCCACGTGGACAGGGGGAGAACACACAGAAAGGCGCCCAGGTCGACCCCGGGGCTCAAACCCAGGACCTTCTTGCTGTGAGGTGACAGAGCTAACCATTTAGCCACCGTGCCACCCGCCAAAGGCGTTTTATAATGAAAAGTGCAACACATGTTGTTTAACTTGTTGTCGCACTTCCTTCAAAACTCGCCTTTTTAAAGAATTAATGCTGGGTTGTTAACATTGATATCTGACCTAATGGGTTCAATTGAATTTATCCTCCAAAAATTATCCCCGCAATCTCGATCTCTGATACAGGACAATAACACAGCAAGCCAAAGACTTGTCTAGCCTTAAAAATGTTTAAAAAAAAAAAACAAAACAAGAGAAAATGCTATGCAGAGCCTGTCTCATCCTAGCATTACATTACCGTCATTTGGCAGACACCTTTGTCCAGAGCAACTTATATTTTTGTCTCATTTATACAACTGAGCATTTTGAGGTTAAGGGCCTTGCTCATGGGCTCAGCAGTGGCAGCTTGGCGGTGCTTGGATTTGAATTCCCAACCTTCTGATTAGTAGGCCAATGTCTTAACCCCTGAGCTACCCCCTACCCTAGTGATATTCTATCCTATGGAACGAGGCAGGAATACACCTTGAATGGGAGACCTGTCCATCATAGGACCCCAAGCACACACATTCACTTCACTAAGTCACAGCTATCAGCTATTTAGAGCTGCCAGTTAATCTAATCTGCATGTCTTTGGGCCGTGAGAGGAAATCGGAGCATCCGGAGGAAACCCACATAGGCACAGGGAAAACATGCAAACTCCATACAGAAAGGCCCCCGTCGACCATCAAGTTTGAAGCCAGAATCTTCTCGCTGTGAAGCGAAAGTGCTAACCACTGCACCACTGTTCCACCCCCTCCAGTTTCACCCCATTCAAATATAGAGATTCACAAGAGCTGCCATAAGGGTGTGTTCTGCTTCCTCAACCCTGGACTAGAGAGCACTCTTTTCAGGAGCCCTGATGGAATAACATACTAAGAAGTTTCCTTCCATCATTTTCACCCCTTCATCCTAGACTGAAAGACTCCTTCCCCATGGTTTAAATGAAGTGAAAAGAAGGAGCTTTCATCATCAGAGTGTGGGTTTTTTTTTTTTTTTTTGTTTCTATATGGTGCATGGCTACTAGAGGTAATTACTTGTTGTCTGGGGTTTTAGAGAGAAAAAAAACGATGGCGTTTGTTTGGGAATATGAACGTTATTATGGCATGGGAAGGATTGCCTGTAAGCCTTTTCAGGAGATAAGGATTGAGACCAAGGTGGCAGATAAGGTTTCCTTCGGTTATTATCCACTGTACATTCCTGATAATCCTGGTAATGAAAACCAAACACTAGGGAGAATGGCTTTAGCCAAGAGGCAAGGTTCTGAATGTCATTTGCCAATGTGAGGAACCTAAAATGCTCCAGAGAGCTACAGAGCCCTCACATTTTCACTGGGCCTCATGCTGGAAAAAAGGAAGGCAGGGTGGGGGTAGACATGTTTAAACCCACAAGTTGGAATGAGGGATAAAAGTGAGGACATGTGTGGGTTGACTCTGAAGGACTTAGAAGCATGAGTATGCTTAGGAGCAGGCACATGTGGTGATAAGTGATCAGCCGGCAGCTGGCTGATGTGACGTCTCCTGCACTGAGGCATTCTCAGAGGGTTTAGCAGGGCTGAGCTAGGGGCACCAGGCCTCTGTAATATGCCATCCAGTCCTGTTATGCTGCCTTGTGACAATGTCTCAAACTGACCTGTTTCGAGGAAATAGAATAGAATAGATCAGAATAGCGGCAGTGGTAGCCTAGCAGTCAGGGCATTGGCCCTTCGATTTGAAGGTTGTGAATTCAAAGACTGACAAGGTACCCCGAGCAAGGTACTGTCCCCGAGCACTGCTCCCCGGCTGCTGTGTTGTTCGGCTGCCCCCTGCTTCACAAAGGTGAATGGGTTAAATACAGAGAGTTCATTTCGCTGTGTCACACTATGCTCTGCTGTGGTGTGTTTCGCATGTGACAAATCATCTCCTTCTCTTTAATAGAAAGCCTTTATTGTCACTGTATGTTACTTCAATGAAATTAGTATCACTGCTCCTGTCTGGTGTGTCAGAACACAAAAATAAAACTAAAATCCACATAGGAAAATAACAAAACATGTTCCATTGTTTCAGCACAGTAGGCCCCTTGGTGGATTCCCAGGTACACATAAGGGTATGAGGGCGGCACGGTGGCTGAGTGGTTAGCACTGTCGCCTCACAGCGAGAAGGTCCTGGGTTCGAGCCCTTAGTTCGGCACAGGTGCCTTTCTGTGTGGAGTTTGCAAGTTCTCCCCGTGTTTGCGTGGGTTTCCTCCGGGTACTCCGGTTTCCTCCCACAGTCCAAAGAAATGCACAGTAGGGATTGGCTGCTCTAAATTGCCCGTAGGTGTGAATGGTTGTCTGTCTCTGTGTGTTGCCCTGCGATGTATTGGCGACCCGCCCAGGATGTATCCTGCCTCTCGCCCGATGTCAGCTGGGATTGGCGCCAGCTTCCCCCCGCGACCCTGAACAGGATTAAGCGGCAGAAGATGAAGACATAAGGGTATGAAGTGAGGCCCAATTCAATTCAGGTCAATTTTATTTATACAGTATAGCGCTCCTAACAACGGACATTGTCACAAAGCAGCTTCACAGTATATAATGTCCAATTAAATGCTTATTAATCTGTAAACATATCTACAAGTGTGTGTGTGTGTGTGTGTGTGTGTGTATGTAGTCATCACTCTATACTCTATAGTCATTTGGCAGACACCCTTATTCAGGGCAACTTATATCCGTCTCATTTATCAGAATCAGAATACTTTATTAATCCCTGAGGAAATTACGTGGTCACAGTTGTTCCCAAACAGTAAGAAAGAAAGAAAGAAAGAAAGAAAGAAAGAAATTACTAACAGATTAAGATGCCAGTATTAAATAATACAATATACTGTATTACAATTATAGAATAATACAATAATATAATAGCTCTAATTTATAATATCTCTAATTGACCCATATTACAATATTACAATAACTCAATATGCAATAACTATAACTATTATTATTATAACCATAATATAATTATCATAACTATATTATTATTATTTACTAATAATAAATAAAATATATACAATAACTCAATATGTACATGTCCTAATATATTACAGAATAGTGAATTATTATTTAATATTAATATTTATTTATTTTACTGAGCAGCTCAGGATTAAGGGCCTTACTCAAGGGCCCTCAGAGGCAGCGCTTGGATTTGAACTCGAGATCTTTTGTTCAGTAGTCCAACATCTTAACCACTGTCCATTACAGCACATCCTGAAGGGTTTTGTCCTCATACACCATAACAATTTAAAAACTATTAACTTGTATTAAGTAAACTATTAAACGTCACTTTTTAAACTCTATTTATAGTTACACTTGATGTTGTGGAATATCCACAAAATGAATTAGTCCATGTGGTCTCTTTTGTTCTAGCAACTTTTTTTCCCTTACTAGCCTCTCTTTTTCTTTATTGAAATTAATAAGGCAAAAAAAAAAAAAAACCCTCTTGCTTGTCATATTCCTTTTATCAGCTTTATTATCTGTGGCCGTTTGCAAGCACAGACACTGGGGACTTCTTCTTTAAAGAATAAACCTCTCTTCGCAGAGAACATCACGATTAGAAACTTTTCTATGTCTTTCTTTCTAAATTACCCTTTAGAGATTGGAGCGTCCCCCAAGCCATGTTGTGGTATCAGATTAACGATTTTATTCCACGCCGGAGTCTCACTGTGGTGTGCATCAACGGTGCCATGTATTCGGGAAAATCTGGCTGAAGTGCATCTGCTCTTATGAACGAAATTCTGATGTCATGTCATAAAGCCCAATCATAATGGATTTGACAATAATTGACAGGGTGACGTGGATGAGGTCATTTCCTGTCAGCGATGCGGCCTGCCGCTCTGGGGGTGGTCAGTGGGAATTCTGGTCTCTGCATGGGGGCCTGTCTGAACTGTCTACTGGTCTGATGGATCGGCTCCCAAAGTTGGTCCTCATCCATCACAGAGAGCGCACTCACACACACATGCACACGCACACGCACACGCACACACACACACACACACGCACACGCACAAGCACACGCACACGCACACACACACACACACACACACACACACCGTGTGTGTGTGTGTGAGAGAGAGAGAGAGATTTTGTCATATTTTGTTGTATTCTGCAAAACATGGTAACATAATGAAAACATCTAAAAAATGTCTTAGTGTTAACATATTTGAAATCTCCACATTAATGCAAACAATAATGTCTGTAGGAATGGCAGTGAAGACGAGAAATCCATTTTGCGGCTTGAATCGAGGCTAGATAGATGGATGGATAGATATATGGATGGATGGATGAAGTGGGGGAGCAGCGTGACTATGATTAATGACTGCTTGCAGCTTGCTCACAGCATGCATCCAGTGTGTGTCAGGCTTGAGAAAGGACAGTTTCTCCATACAGTGCTCTCTCTTTCTCTCTCTCTCTCTCTCTCTCTCTCTCTCTCTCTCTCTCTCACTCTTTCTCACACACACAGTCTGGGTCTCAGACCGTTAAGGTCGATCCAGTGATAAACACAGTCATAATAATCAGCATCTGCATAAATCTTTGGAAGGTTTTAAAGGCTTGTGAGTCCCATGTGCGATTTGATTTCTACTTTTTTTTCTTTTTTTTTGTAAATCCCACTATATGTCATGGAGCTTTGCTGGTTCATCAGGATGATAATCATGGTGAGGTAACATACTTAGTTTGGCAAATTATAATAATACACCAAAAAGCGTTCAGGTCTTTAGAGGATTTGGAGAACAATTTTGGATAGAATAAGTTCGGATATGAGGAAGGCACATGAAAATCAAAAGTGTGAGGCAGACAGGCTGTAGGCTGACTGACATATTTATTAGCGTTTAAGGATGAGGAGAAGGACTGGATGGGAAGAATTCAGATTTGGAGAGGTGATGATGAAAGCTGAATGAAGAAAGCCATGCATTTCAAAGTAAAGAAAGAAATAATAAGATGGTTACCAACGGGAATTCTCATGACGAGCGCTGCGAGAGCTATAAGAAGAACTTTATACACAACTAAATATGCTTTCCAAAACGCCCAACTCTGTTCCAACATGTTTAGATATAAAGTCATTTCTTTATTTCTTCTTTAAAAATCATGCAGTTCTGGTGTGTGTGCGTGTGTGTGTGTGTGTGTGTGTGTGTATGGAGAGCTGAGACAAAATCAGCACAACAAGCTTGTCACTCATCCCTTGCACCCTTCCCTCTGTCAGTCACGATGACAAATGAGAGTTTCATCATCAAGCCCTGAATAAACGGTGTGTGTGTGTGTGTGTGTGTGTGTGTGTGTGTGTGTGTGTGTGTGTGTGTGTGTGTGAAGCAGCTCTCCGCCAGTTCTCACTGAAGGTCCTATGATCTCTCGACTTATTTTTGAGTCTGTGAATCGTTACTAAAGTGGAGCATCATCGGAACTATTGGAACAGGATAATCTGACTCGATCATCTGAAAGAAATTGGAAACAAAATCTTGATTCGTTTTCTAAACCAGTAGTTTAGACAGTACTGAGTGCATTCATATATTATGATGTGCTTGTTTATCGTACATTATCATTTCACATACACAGGGACAGACACACACAAAAAATGCATCATAGTGTGTGTGTGTGTGTGTGTGTGTAGGTGTCCATGCCACAAGCAGTAAAACTATGCGCTATTCAGCGGAAGTTTTAACAAATGACCTTTCGTCCAGTTCTTTCAGATTTGGTCTGTGTTGTGCGAAGGTCAGCACTCGTGTGCTGCATTATTAAACACTGAAGTTCACAAGCACTGAACTTTTCCTTCTACTGAAACCAATGGTGCTAATTAGCATTAGAAAACTATTTTGCAGCTTTCAACACTGCTAATTTACACTGCAGTTACTAGATAGATAGATAGATAGATAGATAGATAGATAGATAGATAGATAGATAGATAGATAGATAGGTACATTACATTGTTAGAACAGCTAAAGACTGAATGTACAGCACTGAGTTTATACTGAGCAATTAATAATTCAGTTCAATTCAATTCAGTTTTATTTGTATAGCGCTTTTAACAACAGACATTGTTGCAAAGCAGCTTTACAATACATAATGTCCAACTGAAGACTTATTAGTCAATAAACATATCCACAAGTGCATATATAAATACGCACGCACGCACGCACGCACGCACGCACGCACGCACACACACACACACACACA
>JAQMCW010000006.1:1698016-1718310 GCA_030068335.1 Chrysichthys cranchii
ATGGGAAGTGTTTATAAGAGTGTGGGAAAGGTTAATAAGAGAGTGGGAAGGGTTTATAAAGCCTTAAAATATATATTATTCATCTTCCTCCGCTTAATCCTGTTCAGGGTCGCAGGGGGAAGCTGGCGCCAATTCCAGCTGACATCGGGTGAGAGGCAGGATACACCCTGGGCAGGTCACCAGTCTACCGCAGGGCAACACAGAAAGACAGACAACCATTCACACCTACGGCCAATTTAGAGTAGCCAATTAGCCTAATCCCCATTGTGCATGTTTTTGGACTGTAGGAGGAAACTGGAGTACCCAGAGGAAACCCACACGAACATGCAAACTCCGCACAGAAAGGCACCCGTGCCGAACCCGGGGCTCGAACCCAGGACCTTCTCGCTTTGAGGCAACAGTGCTAACCACTCAGCCACCGTGCTGCCCCTTAAAATATATATAAATAATAAAATTAATATAATGTCGCAACATCGCGGTTTCACCTTTCACAGGGGGGGTGTTACGTAACTCCCATGGTAAGCGGGGATTCACTGTACATTAAAATAGAATTGAAAAAATAAAGTAAAATAAAATACGATGACAAAAAAATAAAGCAATTCAAAACATAATAAAATACAACCACAATTTAACATCAATAAGAACAAAAATAAAATCAGCGTCTCACACTGGGGCGAAAGCCAGGCAGAAAAGATGGGTCTTGAGAGCGGTTTTAAAAATGGGCAATGAAGAGGCCGGTCTGATGTGCAATGGCAGGGAATTCCACAGTTTGGGGGCCACAACGGAAAAAGCCCTGTCCCCCTTGAGCTTCCGCTGTGTCCTCGGTACATCCAAAAGCAGCTGAGCGGCTGATCTGAGCGACCGGGAAGGGGAGTGTAAATGGAGCAGCTCAGCGAGGTAGGGTGGGGCGAGTGCATTTAAGGACTTAAAAACAAATAAAAGACTTTTAAAATGAACTTTAAAATGAACAGGTAGCCAGTGCAGTGAGGCTAGCCCAGGCGTAATGTGCTCTCTCTTTCGTGTGCTAGATAAAAGGCGTGCAGCAGCGTTTTGCCCCAGCTGAAGACAAGACATGGCGGCCTGACTAACGCCAACATATAATGAATTACAACAGTCCAGCCGAGTTGTAATAAAGGCGTGGATCACTGTTGTAAAGTGATCTTTCGACAGAATGTTCCTTATCCTTGCCAAACGTCTCAGCTGAAAAAAAAATGGATTTCACTACGGCACTGATCTGACTATCCAGTCAAAGATCATTATCTATCCTAAAACCCAAATTCGTGACAATACGCTTTCCATATTGTGCCAGAGGGCCCATGTCCACAGGAGAAATCCCACCAGGACCAAAAACTACCACCTCCACCAGAGTTCGTACGGAGTAGGCATCCTTGCGAAAGCGTCACTCGGTACCCAACGCTGAGCAGCAATGTGACAAACACTTGAATATTACTTTGTCAGTGCCTCAGTATTTCCCTTCATTGACCTTTAAAAGAGGAAAAAACTACTCTGAAGGAAGAATTAGAAAAGCAGAATGGAGGAGAAAATGTCGAGCATTTTTCTTTTCTTTTATTTTTCATTTCGCTTGTTTGTGTTAGGCTTTGGACTCGGACTGTAAATATTCTGACATCTGGAAACGTCTTAACAAGCTACCCCGTTAGGTTTCAGTTTATTATTCTGTTATTCATCTTTATTCTAGTATTTAGCAACTACACCAAAACAAATAGGAATAATAACTCCTTAAACGTAAATTCATTTTACTTTGGATAAGATCACTTTAATGTTCCTGAGCGATTCATGCGAGGGCAGATTAGTGCACCGTCCTCCGTGAGGGTTTCCTCCGGGTTCTCCACCTCCCCAGATCATGGCGGAAGGTGGACGGGCTATGCTAGATTCCCTTGTGTGAAAGAGCGTACGAATGTGTGTGTGAATTCAGTGCCGGCGTTCGGCGTCCTTGTGCCTGGTGTTCAAAGAACAGGCTTCAGATCCACCATCACCCTGACCGGGATAAACCATTTACTGAAGATGAAAGGTTGCAACAGAACACCCCCGTCCCTTTTTAATAACTCAAGAGCATCATAATAATAATAAATAACATGACTTAACATGGATCAAGTCGAACTCCTTGATGTTGCTTTCTATCTCACTTTGCTCAGTTTGGATAGTGGAGCTGGGAAATAAATGAACAAAAAAGAAAGGTTATCGAATGAGATTCATCCTTCAGTGGTCACTTATTACGTTTCTTGAAAAATTAAAAAAGAAACGGAAGCTACACTTATTTCTGAGATTTTTTTTTTTAACTTTTATTGCAAATATAATAAAAAAATGCAATTATTTCAAGAAAATTATGTTAAATCTGATGAAAGGGGGAAGAAAATGTTCATAAGATGTAACATCAGTAATAAGATATGTGGCACAGAAAAAGGAGATCTTAGAAAAGATTTTAGGTGAAATCTCTGGTATCTCTATAAACAATCACACAGAAACACATGCGCGCACGCACACACGCACACACACACACCAGTTACAGCTTGAAACAGAGCTTCAAAAAACAAACAAACAAAAACAAACAAAAAACTTCTTAATGGAAGAAAGCTGACAGTTCCAGTTTGATCAGCCTTGACAGTACTTCATCATCAATTCTGGCTGGCACAAAAGAAGAAGAAGAAAAAGAAGAAAAAAAAAAAAGACAAATAAACATTTAAAATAGAGACATCTAGATATGATAAATAAACATGATGATTACAGAACCGTACCATATTAAGTAGCAACCCTTCCGGTTTAATGACTTGGATTAAACATTACGATATCCAGAAAGGTAACTTCCAAAGACAAATAATTAGTTGCTTACAGTATTAACGAATACACTGCACTTAATTAATCTGAAATAAAATTAAGACTAATAAATAAATTAGAAGAGGTTAGGACTGAACAGAAAAACAGGGTCAGGCTAGAAAGATGAAACCAGTATGAACTGTTGACTAGAAATAACGACATGGGGTCAAAGGTCACTTCCTGCTACTGTCAGGCACTAAGTAAATTCTCAGCTGCACATTCTACCTTGACAAAAAGAAAGAAGAAAAAAAAAAAAAAAAAAAAAAACCACACACACACACACACAAGACCAGGCACTGATGGCGCACAAGGCAGACCTGTCATACAAAAACATTAAAAATACACCAATCTAAAGCATCAGGAACTTTTTTTAATAATCATAAATACAAGAAATAACGAAAGGGAACTTAACGTAGGATGCAACGGCAAAAAGGTCCACTGATGCGGCGAAGAGAATCCTAGAGGCCGATTTAAAACACAAACAACCAAACAAACAAAAACACCAAAAAAAACCAAAAAAAAACCTTGGATAACTAGGGAGGACTGCTAAGAGTGGTTTAGTAAAAAATAAACCGTTTTCCTACAGAGTAAAATTCCTATTGGCTATGGACAAGGTAAGAAAACATACACAGTACATACTAAGGTACGATAATTAATTAAGTCCTCACAGAGGATTCTTCTTTTCGCAGAAAACAAATGCTTCTCTTTTCTCGCAATCAAGGCTAAAAATATATATCTAATTGGCATCAGGCGATTTAAAGATGAAAAAGGCACGTCGTGAGCTGCTTTCTCTTTTTTCTTCTTTTTTAAGTCCAGCTTTCCTTTCAGTCTTCCTCTGCGGAGTATTCAAGTGTGTCCTGCTTTACAGGAAGAGCGATGGAGGGTCTCTATGTGTGGGGGCCATCAGCCTTGTTAAATAATCTTCACTGGGTACATATCTGTGTGTGTGTGTGCGCGTGCGCATGTGTGAGGGTGTGTGTGCGTATGTGTGTGTATGCATGTGAGCATGTGCGTGTGCACGCGCGTGTGTGGGTGTTTTCAAGGTCTGGAGAGCTGTGTGTAGACAGGCTGCTGGTCCCAGTGCTGGGGGCTGTGGCCTGATTGGGTCTCGGTGATGGGGGTGTACATGGGCCTCTGGCTGGGACTCATGTAGTTAAAGGTGGAGTAAATCGAGCTCTGGCCTGCTGAGTAATAGGATGTGGCGCTGCCTTGCTGGTCGGTGTAGTCATACTGCGGCCGGCTGATGCACGACGGGAAGGCGGAGGACGAAGTGGAAGTGGTGTAGTGCTGCAGGTTAAAGGAGCCGTAATGGCTAGGACTCAGCTGCTCGGTTTTGATGTGTGTTGTCCTCTGCTGGCTCTGATCCTCCCCGGGGCTTGCAGTGCCCACCTGAGGGCTGGAGCCTGGGCTCTTGGCCATCCACCCAGTGCCCGTTGAGCCCATCCAGCCATGCCCGGGGTGCCCGTTAGGTGGCAGGTACTGGTCAAACTCGGCCACGTCGAAGCTCTCCATGTGTGAGATGACGTCGCTGCTCAGTTCCCCCAGGTCCACGTCTCGGAAGTCGATGTTAAGCTGACGCTGCCCGCCAGAGCCGACAGTGACTCCGATGCCATCCTGGAGTGGGCGCCCCTCGCGCTTTGGCTCACTCTTGCCTGTCTGAGCGTCGATTTTGGGGGTGGTGGGCGGAGTCGGGGGACCTTGGGACTGGCCTGTGTGACAAGAACAATACCAGTTGAAAATTTCCGAACACCCTAATAGGTCTTGATTTCTTGCTGATTTATTCGCACACCATTCGTTACTTTAATATTACATTCCCAAAGCCAACATACAACTTTTAGTTCTATGTTAAAAAAAAACAAAAACAAAGGACACTTCCTGGCACGGTCTCCTTACCCGATTGCTCGCTGGGGGAGTGCACCTCTCCCATGCTGGATGCTGGGGAATCGGCCTGCTGCAGCGCCTTGAAGATGGCGTTGGTGGAGACGTGCGTGTGCTCAGCGCCCTCTTCCCCCTCGCCCTGCCCATTCTTGGCTGATTTCCTCCGCCGTGGCTGATACTTGTAATCGGGGTGATCCTTCTTGTGCTGCACACGCAGACGCTCAGCCTCTTCGACGAACGGCCGCTTCTCCACGTCATTCAGCAATCTGGTCAAGAAGAAAATTGAAGAAAAGGTGGACATGTGAACACGAGTGCAACATTGCAAATCATATTTAGTGCCCGGAGTGTCAGACAAACCATCTTACACGGCAAAAAAAACCAAAAACAAAACCAAAAACCCATGTATTAACACTTTAAGAGTTAATTCAGCACTGTGAGAGTTATGGAGGCGTTTTTAAACCTGGATTATTCACATACGTTTTAAACGAAACCTGGATTATTCACATAGGTTTCAAACCTGGATTATTCACATACGTTTCAAACCAAACCTGGATTATTCACATACGTTTCAAACCTGGATTATTCACATACGTTTCAAACCTGGATTATTCACATACGTTTCAAACCAAACCTGGATTATTCACATAGGTTTCAAACCTGGATTATTCACATACATTTTAATTAAACCTGGATTATTCACATACTCTATATGAACCGAATCATTCTCCATCACGCCATAGCCCCCCATAAAAAAAATTAAAAAAAATAGAAAACCCTGCATGCTTTCGAGAAGTTCCCTTTCCTGTCCCTGATGTCAGGGTTAATGCTCACCTCCATAACTTGCCCAGGGTCTTGCTGAGCTCGGCGTTGTGCAGATGAGGATACTGATCTGCGAGTTTGCGGCGCGCGGCCTGCGCCCACACCATGAACGCGTTCATGGGTCTCTTCACGTGCGGCTTGTTTTTGCTGGCGCCGTGGACGCGCACCGGGACGGGCACGAGCGTCCAGTCGTAGCCCTTGAGCACCTGCGACACGGCCTCGCGGATGCACTGCGGGAACTTCTCGTTGTTCTCGTGCTCGTCGTCCACGTCCTTTTTAAGCTCGGCCCCGGGGTCGCGCGCGCGCCCGCCGCCGCCGCTCTCCACGTCGGAGCACGAGCCCGAGCCGGACGCGGACGGACACGGAGAACCAGCCGAGTCCTCGGACATGCTCGGACTCGGTGCGTCCGACAGGCCCTTCTCTTGCTCGTCCGTCATCTTGAGGTAGGGGTCGAGGAGATTCATACGAGACGCTTTTCAGGGGTGGATAAAAAAACAAAAACAAACAAACAAACAAACAAACACACGACAAAAAGCCCTCAAAAGCGGAGAACGCGGCTCGAGACGGCCGTTTAAAAAGTCCCCGGAGGTGTTTTTCTCCCTCCCTAAGACACTTTCAGCGCACCTCCGGCTCTTAATAATGTCTCACACCTCAGGAATGAAGTTATTATTGTTTACAAAATAATAAAGAAAAAGGTTTGTTCTTCCATCGCGTCGCTCGAAATCCACTGGGGCGCGTGAAGCCGTTTGAGCGTGCACGGTTGTCGCGAGAGGACGCGCTCGTGTCTTCGGGGGGTGGGTGGGGGGGATTTCCCCGCGCGAGCGCGATGTTTTTATTTCCCAAACGACGTCCGAAACCTGCGCTCCGCGAGAGGCGCGCGCCGCCTTTATACGAGAGGCACGGCGCTGATTGGACGAGTTCGGAGGTGCGCGCGCACACGCACGCACGCGCGACACGCCTCTGAACCCAACACCCCACGTCCGCCTCCGTCACGCGCTACAGTACGGTCCTCCCGGTGCCGCGCTTCCTTCAGGCTGAGGCGAAAGCGCGCGCTTTCCGTTTCATCCTACAAATGTAAATCTGTTCCTCGTGCGCCTGCATTTCCGGTGTCTCGGATCATTCGTGCGGGAGGAGAAGACTTTAGACAACATAGTCTGTTTATTTTGGTCCTGTATCAAATAATGTAGAGGCATTTTACCCGAGTCACACACACACACACACACACACACACACACACACACACACACACACATATATATATATATATATATATATAATGTTTATAGACGTTAATTAGACGTCACCAGACAGCCAGGTTTCCGTGAGCTCAGCCTGGTGTGTCGTTTATTAGCGTTTCCCACTCCGGCTCTGACTTGTAAACACACCGAGTTGTGCTTCTCAAAACTCGTCACCGTCCATAGGGGGCGCGAGCGACCCGAAGAAAAGCCCCGCGAGCGCTCGGCGTGTGTTTTAAAGACGCACCCGAGCAGCTCACACACTCCTGCGTGCTTTATGGGTGTGTGATGAGTGCCAAAGGCCAGTGTAGGGATGCTCAGTATACTGTATATGTGCTTACAAATGGATTGCAAGATCAATCTCTCTCTCATTCTCTCTCTCTCTCTGTATCTCTTGGTGTGTGTGTGTGTGTGTGTGTGTGTGTGTGTGTGTGTGTGTGTTCAGTGTTGTGTAGTCTGTGTAGTAAGAAAACAAAAGCCCATCTTCAGTATGCAATGGTCACGAACGCCTCCGAAGATGAACAAATCGCTTCCCGACTGTAAAATCCGCCAAAATTTCGCAGCTGGTCACGACCACATAATCGTGTGGCAAACAAACACAGGCCCGGGCTTTTTCCCCTTATGGCTTCGTACGCACCGGTGTTTTCCCATTTTCTGTTTGCGTATTGCACAATGGCGTATTGCGGACCTAACAAAGACGCACGCGTCCCTTTGATAGGTCTCGGTGAGGCGTGCGTTCATTGCGTTCATTGGTTCATAACCTCCTCCCCGCCCATCTTCCTCCTCATTTCCTTAACATCAGACGCCGACTCATGCAAGGTTAGTTTTCTTGGTTGTTTGCAGTCAGTTTTTATATAATTAAGGATTGTTTAAACTTTGATTTGTTTTTCTGTGCTTAAAAGTGGAAATGGTAGTGAGAGGAAGAAGCCTAAGCGTATAACAATTGAAATAAAGAAAGAAATAATCACAAAACGGGGGCGGCACGGTGGGTGAGTGGTTAGCACTGTCGCCTCACAGCGAGAAGGTCCTGGGTTCGAGCCCCGGGTTGGCACAGGTGCCTTTCTGTGCGGAGTTTGCATGTTCTCCCTGTGTTCATGTGGGTTTCCTCTGGGTACTCTGGTTTCCTCCCACACTCCAAAGACATGACTCTAAATTGACCGTAGGTGTGAATGCGAGTGTGCATGGTTGTCTGTCTCTGTGTGTTGCCCTGCAGTGGATTGGTGACCTGCCCAGTGCGTATCCTGCCTCTCACCCGATGTCAGATGGGATTGGCGCCAGCGACTACATCTCCACCGCAAAGGGAACGTGCATTAAAATCATCAAGATTATTTTAATGTTATTCTATGTTTCGTTGCCACACGTAAACCCATAATACACTTTAAAAACATGTTTTTGAGGGCTGAAACACATGAATTTTATTTGCTTTCTTTTCAGTGGGAAAAATTGATTTGGGTCACGAACAGAGTCTCGGAACGGATTAAGTTCATGACCAGAGGTTCCACTGTCGTCTGAACACTAACACTAGACTACTTCACTCAACTAGTGGACTGTCGTATCATCCGTAATCTGTGTCGCTTTGGCTTATTTTCAGGTCCCTCATATCTAGGTCTATGGTGATAAGTTTACCCCCCCCTCACACACACACACACACACACACACACACACACACACACTTAAGCAAAGGGAGAAAAGCACACTTCTGGATGTTGTTACTTTGTTTGCTTGCTCAGTGTCAAGCTCTCGCAATGCGGAATCAGTCAGTAATCCTATCTGGCCCGCCACCTTAATTAAGGCCCCGCTTCCAAATACAGAAAACCAACTATGCGAGTCCCGATTCCTCTGTACCTTGTCACGCGGCGTTTATTTACACTGACCGTGCTTATTTAAGTTATTCACTTGAAGCGCAAACAGAACAGACCTTCTTAGTACTCTTGTCAGCCGCACATTCGTTCTTGTACTAGCAGTACGTCGCTAATAGGAAGGAGAGGCTTTAGTTTATTTTAAAACGGCATTTAGGGAAACATCCCGCTCGAGCCTTTTCAGCAGCTAATCTCATAATATATGCTTTTTCAGTCTATTAGGAACAACAGCAAGGCTTTTACACAGTGAAATCGGGAACCGAAGGAACACCGGCCCGCGGCAGACTCTAGCCTGAGTGCCGTCACCGCGAGCTTGTAAACAAGTTTAGTAAGTACTGTCTTGTGGCATTGTGAATAGTGGAAGGTTTATTGAAACTTTGTATGAAAGAGTTGTCATAGATTCCTGTCTGGGTTTTTAAAGAAGCACTTTGATTCATATTAAGGGTTAATTACTGTTAAATAGTTATTCATGTGTAATATAGTGTAAAGCTGTATCATTCATGACTCTTTTGTTACTAGTGTGTGTGTATCACACCTGAGTACCAGCATACATAGACATCTCAAAAGTAAATAGACGCCCATCATTACATTTTATCTATGCGGCCTCCACCTGCTGCTTCAAATTTGTTAATATATGAGTATTTTCCAGGTCATATTACAGTATTTTAATTGTTTATAGCAACTAGCTATACTACGAACACCAGAAGCAAAAGAGTTGTGTGATTTTCAAAGAGGGCGTATGGTGGGTCTGTCTGAGGGTGGACTTGGATTGCACAAAACTTTGGGATTCTTCTTGTTACAGTCAACAGAGTGATCGTACAATTCAAACGCACAGGAAAGGAATCAACAGCATCCCGCTCAGGTCGGCCTGGGCCCTCTGACAGGGGTCTTCAGACTGTCGAGAGGATTGTGGGAAAAGAAAATCCCGGTTAATAGGTCGCTGATGTTGCAGAGCGACTCCAAGTGAGTCGGAGTACTTCTGCAAGGGATCTCCATCAGCTTGGTTACTGTGCTAGAATAGCTAGAAGTTTCCAGAAATTCATTTTTCAAAAATTATGGCGTTTACTTTTGAGGTGGCTCTGTACACCGCATCATGCTTATTGTCAAAATAAGCTGCAGAGATAATGTATAAGTTCATTCTTTTGTTCAAGCTTCGGTAGTCATCCTACAATCATGTTATTCAGGGTTGAAGTGGATCCAGATCATTCCCTCATGAAAACTGGGTGTGAGATGGGAATGCACCCTGGATGGGACACACCTAGGGGTAATTATGAGTCGTCAGTCTACCTACAAGAAAGTTTTTGTGAGAAGCCTGGAAACCAGAGAACCTGGAGGAAACACAGAGAGACAGGAAAACTCCACACCTGAGGATGATGGAACCAGGGACTCTACTGCTAATGTTACTTGCTGTGTCACCACGCTGCTGTTACTCTACTGATAATATCTAATCTGTGATATGGTGAAATCACAGCAAGAAGGTTTAGGTTCAGAGCTGGTGGCTGACTGGGGCCTTTCTGTGTTGAGTTTGCATGTTCTTCCTGTGCCTGCCTAGGTTTCCTTGGGTGCTCTGGTTTACTCCTTGGTCCAAAGACACGTAGATTAGGTCGACTGGCTACTCTGAATTTCCCATAGGTGTGAATGAGAGAGTGAATGGTTGTTTGTTTCTGTGTTAGCCCTGTGTTAGATTGACAACCTGCCCAGGGTGTACCCCGCCTCTGACGTGGCAGCTGGGATTGGCTCCATGTTTCCCGCAAGCCTGAAGGATAAGCGCTGTAGATAAGTGATGGATGGATGGAAGGAGTCCCCAGGGTCAGTGTTTTGTAACAGTCAGTGCGTTTTTCCACCAGGGGAAAGTCTTCTGGACAGAGGGTTTATTTTTATTTATTTATTTCTTCTAAGTAATGTCAAGAGAGAAAAAAACAAGGCCGGTGATGAAGCAACAGTTTGGTGTGGGTAAAACAGTGGACCCTCGGCTCGCGAACGCGTCGGATGGCGAACAAATCGACGTGCGAACTAAATTCCCGAACAGATTTTGTACCGACCGACGAACAAATCCTCGACTGACGTACAGGAAGCCAACGTACAGTTTGACGCTTCATGGCACAAGCTTTCAATTCCAGTCAAGCACTCGTGGTGTGAACGTGTTCAATGCATTTTTTTTAATTGTGTTTCTCTGCATTTTTGCTCTATAAACTTCATTATGGGGCCCAAGAAAGTGGAAATGGTAGTGAGAGTAAGAAACCTAAGCGTATAACAGTTGAAATGAAGAAAGAAAGAATCGCAAAACATGAGAAGCGCCCCCATATCCCTCCGCCACCGTCCACCTACACCAGCAACTGCGTATCCACCGCAAAGGTAACGTGCATTAAAATCATCTGGTTATGTCATTTAGGTTTATTTCTCTATAATTAAGGTTATTTTTATTTTATTCTGTTTTATTGCCACACATAAACCCATAATACACTTTAAAAACATGTTTTGAGGCCTGAAATACATTCATTATATTTACATTCATTTCAGTGGGAGAAACTGATTCGGGTCGCGAACAAATCGGGTCACGAACGGAGTCTCGGAACGAATCAAGTCCGTGAGTCGAGGTCCCACTGTGCTAAATTTGCATGACTCCACCCTGCTGTTGGTTGTTTTCCTGTAACAGCGGTTGTAAACTATAACAGCCCTGTTGTGTTTCACTTCTTCCTTAATTTCTGTTCCACTGTGTTGTGGATTCAAATCGATCAGTATACGCAGTACTTTTCAGTTAACTTAGGTTGTAATTTTGAATTTCTAATGGATGCAGATGCACACTGTTGTTATGCATGGCCTACTTAATACTACACCCAATTGTCGTTATTATTGGTGCCTCTCCCTGGTCTTTTAGGAAAGCCTTGGTCAAGCTGGAGGGAAAAAAAATCTTCTTGGCCAAGGGCTAAAATGCAAAAGAGCTTGGGAAACTTCTCATCTGGACTTGAAGGTGCAGTGTGAAGGCCCAGTGTAAACAGTAGAGGTAAAGCTCTAACTCCTGCCCGCCATTCCTCTCCAAACCTCGCCGACGTGCTTGAGGAAAGTTCTCACTTTTCAGTTGTTATCCTCTGAAGAAATAAGTAATGTTCACGTCATTTTGATGTAGTAGGGAGTAGAATTGGGTTGGAGTTTGCTGATGTGGAGTTTGAGGTATGAGGGATCTAGGGATCTCAGTTATCAGTGGTTCCTTTAAAATAAGTGAAATATGTGATTTATGACTGTTTGCCCAGTAACAGCAGATCAGAGAATTTAGACTGTTTACCTACACACGTCATTCTGCTCAGGGGAAGTTCACGTCAGGCTTCAGACACCTCTCTGGCTGTCCTTATTTTATAGCTTACATCTACTTAATATGGGCCAGCATGAACCTCAGTAGATGAATATTGCACTTTTATTCAGAATGTGATTTAGCCACCTAACAGCAGACATTTTTCCGATTAAGTCAGGACAGGTGGTTCTCAAGTTACGATGGAGATGCGTTCCGCAAAACGTACCGTGAGTCGAAAATATCGTATGTCGAATGTCGTAGACCACTGCTTAGCCTAGCTTAGGTATCTTACCCTAGCTTAGCCTAGCTTAGGTATTTTAGCCTAGCTTAGCCTAGCCTACCAAGGAGTCTTTTCCTGTAGGGGAAGCATTCCGCGTACTTCCGGGTGTCGCCCGTGTACTTCCGGGTATCGTCCACGTACTTCCGGGTGTCGTCCGAACGTATCGTACATCATACGCTGTTGCGCTGGCTGGCCTGCCAGCGATGCCTGCCCACGAATTTTAGCGATTTTCTAAACATTTTACAGTTTTTAGCGGATTGCAGTCGTCATCTGAACCTCGAAAAATCATAAGTCGGGACATCGTAACTCGGGGAGCACTTGTGTATAACCAACAGCAGAAATTCTATTACATAACAAGACACACAAAAGTCCTTCCTGTCTTTGGAGATGACCTTGATGGCAGGTCTGTGTGTGCAGGGGTGAGGGACAATTAGAGAATGTATACAAAGTAGAAATTTGGAATTGTTCCTGTATTATGAATATAAAATACTTCTTGTAATATGAATATGTTAAAAGTGATTTTTTCCCCCTTGTTCTTTGAGGAAGGGAATGAAGTAAATAAGGTTTTATTTTGGAACAATGTAACAATAACAACATTTTAGTGGAATTTAGTAAGTCAGATTGACTCATATAATATATTTTATGGTCAAGAACTGACATGCAGACAAGCAGCAAAGAAACCCCGTGCCAAGATAAAAGTACTAATGATAGCTCCACGCTGTTGTACATTCATCTAGGAAAGATATGATTCACTCCTTCTCAGCATGCATGATGCACACATGATGCAATGCACAAGCAATCAGCTAAGCTAAAGCCACTAGCAAATTATACTGTATAACATTAGTCGGCAATCATTGAAGTTTGCATTTTAAGGAATTATATTTCTTAAGCTGTTGTGGTTTAAAAACCACAACACATTAAGGTAAACTTAGTAGAGTAATATTTGTTGCCTTGGATTGTGCTTGAGTAACAGCAGAGCCCAATTTGAATGCTTACTGTACTAAAATACTAACCCTCTTTTACACAGACATCCCACAATATTGCCATAAAGAAAACTCCTCAGTAGACTGGCTTTAGTTGTTTACACTGAACCAGACAAAGCTAGCATAAAGCTGCCTTGGTGTGAACATAGTATAGTATCCCAGCATTGCAGAACCAGAGGCATGACATGTAGTCCAAGAGAGGGAGGGATATATAACACACGAGGAAGAATAAAAAAGTAAAGGCACAGTACATTTAACAGCTTAAACAGAAGTAACCGTGAGAAACAGAACACATCACTTTTCCACATAGTCCCCATGCAGGACGATGCCTTTGTTGTATCGTTCAAGTAGCCGGACCGCACAGCTCTTCCTCCAGTGGACCAAAGATGTGAGAATCTCTTGGCACCCGGTCCGGGCTGTAAGGAGGACGTGGATGATGTTTGAACCCGAGCCGTTGCGCTCTCTCTACTGTCCCTGCTGCTGTATGAGGACGTGCATTGTCATGTTGCGGTAAGACTGTTTTGGACAGCGTTCCTCTTCTTTTGCTGTGAATTGCAGGTTTAAGGTCATTTCACAGCAATGCACAGGAATTTGCACTGTCCACTGTTTGCCCACGTGCTTGGAAATGCACCAGAATAGACGCCTTCATGTCCCAAAAGAACGTTAACATGATTTTCTTGGGGGAGGACTGACCTTTGAATTTCTTCTTCTCTGGAGAAGATGGATGTCTCCACTCCATGCTTTGTCTTTTGCTCTCCTGGGTATCACATAAATTTTAAAGTTGCCTTTATTGTTTGATTCTCCCTCATACTAAGTGTCGGAGATATTAATACCCCGAGCACACTGGTATTGCCTTCAAACAATAACAGGTGAATTGAGTGTCAAGGTGTTTTTGCTAGCTGTACACATTTATACCACTCTTCAAATGCAAGCAATGCTGCAGGGCATCATGTTTGTTTGATAAGAAATATGTTGAAGGAAAAATTCAAATGAAGTGGGAAGTGAATCGGGGCAAATAGGTGTACAGACCTTCAGTGCCATAGATGAAGACTATGAAACCATTTGCTCTGGTTTCAGAAATATGAACGTCAAGAACATCACACCGCTGTTTCGCAATGCCGGCATGTCCCGTTTACACAGACGTCAGTCCTGTTTTTGGTACTACCAGTTGTTCCAGTTCAGAGGCGGAGTGCCTAAAATCAGTCCTACTCCTCTTAATACAAATACAGATATTGACTTCCCATTTGTTTTATGATTTTGTTTTTTTAATTCTTGCACACAGAAATGGCAAAGCCATGCTTTAATTTTCTTGGACATGATTTTACAGTTAGCTGAGGTCATTTACCTTTAGGCCCCTCGAGTAATTCAATTTCTAGCGTCGTCTTCTTCATTCAGGACTTAACATGGTCCATCTGGAGATCACACTTTTTAAAAATTGTTTCTCCAGATGGACCTTGTCTAGCTCCTTTGCAGGCAGCTAGAAAGAGGTAAACATGAGGTTCAAAAGGTCTACATTAGCTTACGAATAAGTTCTTACTTTTGGGTAGACTGACATTCAGCAGACAGTCTCCAGAAGTCTCCTCTTCTTCACTACAGTATATAATGAAAATGCATATGTAAATGCAGTTATTTATGTAAGGTGTAAAGTAAATTGGATCATACACAAATGTTCAACAACAGCCATGGAAGAAACATGAGGAACCTGGTCCTCAGGACTCGCACTCCCAACCCGCCTGAGGCAGCTCATGGTGGAGTGCAGTGTGTTCGCAGTTTGTTCACAGCTGTTGAATGTTGCTCCATCTGATATTGGTCTATTCTCTCATAACCACACCAACACCATACAATGAGTGCATTTTCTGAGAGATGCCAAAAACTGCTTGTGAAGGTATGTTTAGGTAGAACTGGAAACTGTGCAAGGTTTTTCACAACATGTAAACTTGTGTATTGATTGAGCAATACAACCATAACTTATATTCCCTTGCTAATAATGGCATATTATTTTTTTCACTCATGCAAACCTGTTCATAGTTCTGGATCCAAGTTTTGGTGACGATGGTGGTGGAGAAAGCTGTCTAAAACACTGTTTCAGAACAGGTCTTCAGTTGGGTTGGGAGCATAGCGTATGACTGACATAATTTTCATGGCACATTCAGTGAGCCCTTATGCCTTGTGGATACGGGTGGGGTCATCCTGGAAGAGACCATGCCCCTCAGGACTCTTCCCTCGAAGGGGACCTCGAAGTGGAAACAAGCCATCAGAACATACAGTTGTGTTGGACAGTGACGGCTATCGTTTTGCTTCTGTATGCCGCCAGAATGGTTTTGAAACGAAGCCATCAAGATTCAAGTGTTCGAAGTGTAGACTTTCAGCTTTAATTCACATGACAAAAACTTTGTCACTGTCCAAATACTTCTGAACATGACTGGAGTACATTACCCCAATTCTGTTAATATATATTGGTCATTATATTTTCAGTATTTACAGTATAAGCACGGTAGAAATACACAGCATGTCAAGTAAGGATGAAAAGAACGGGGAGTTGTCAGGCAGTGTTCATGTGGCGCTCAGCACGGAGGGAGCTCCATATCAATGAAAAATGGCAGTGCTGACACCATCTCCAAGAAAGAGTGAGTCAAAGCATGTGGCGTCCTTTACTTTCCATGTTCTGTCTGTGGGTAAGGAGTAGATTGGCGTTTATGATGATTTTCGGACTAAGTGACGTCTAATACAATGTTGACTTAGATTTCAGTTTGAAAAGGAAACCATGCTACGGATCCAAAGCCAACGTCCTTCTCCTTAGCTTGCAAATTTTAACTGTAGAATTTATAATCAGTGCATTCCAGAGAACATTACGAACGTCTTTAGAAAGTCACGTGGCTGTAAATGGAAATTTTTCCCTTAGTCATTTTGTCAGTTTAGATCCACATAACCTACAGGAGCGGATCACGTTCGTGTTGTGTAACCAGGGTGTGCTGTAGTGCTTGCAGAGTATAAAGTCAAATAGACTCTGGTCTTAATAAAATGGAGAACTTGACTATGCTTGATGTTTGTGCGTGGATAATTTGTCCCGCTGCCTGTTAATGTTTGAAAATCAGAAGCACTTATTTGTCATGCAACCTCCACTGAATCCACGTCACCGCGGAAATCGTGATGGCTAACATTCGGCTGAGGCCCAGCGTACGATGGAGCTCTTTACTCTCTCCTTTTCATTTTCTTGACAACCAGATCCTGCTTTTGTATTTGTTTGCCATGTCTCAATTTAATACTCATATTTAGCCAATTCCACTATTTACAGATATGACTGTGATGTTTATTCATTCATCCTCAGTAAACGCTTTATCCTGGTCAGTGTCCCTGTGAATACAAAAGCTATCCTGAGAACACTGGGCATTAGGCGGGAACACGCTCTGGATGGGACACAAGTCACTCACGTTCACATCTGGGGAAATTTAGTGTATCTAATCCACCTAGCAACATGTTTTGGGAGGTGGAAAGAAACCAGACAATGTGGAGGAAACCCAAACAGACACTGGGAGAACACGTGAAACCTCACACAGACGGTAAGCCAAGCTCAGGATCACACTTGGGAACGTGAGGCTCTGACGCAGCAGCATTCCCTGCTGTATCGCGGTGTCTCCTCTAGTGTGTCATAGCTTTGTTTAAATTGCATGTATGGATGTCTTTTACAAGAAGCCCAATGTGTACGTAATTTATGCTAGTTGTATGTTAGTGGTCATGAAAGTTAGTTGTTTAAATGTTAATTTGCAAATTCGAAAGGTCACATGTTTTATAAACTGGTGTGATAGAGCAATCTCTGGATCATGAAGTTGTCCAAGTAATTAAGGTTTGTAACAAAGCCATAGATACGCCCTTCTCTCTCTCTCTCTCTCTCTCTCTCTCTCTCTCTCTCTCTCTCTCGCTGTGTGTGTTCGTCTCTCAGCCCCTAGCTCTCTCCTTGCCCAATGAAAGGGCCTTTTCTTTCGGCAGAGCCACTGTGATACCTGTGCATGCCAGTTTAATGAAGGAGTGATGATATCCAATGGCTTTGGCCATTGGCCTGGTCCAACCCGCAATCTTTCCTGCCCCGTAGGCCTTTTTCCATTTCCCCACGCGAAGAAGGAGAGCTCAGACCTTAAAAATAGTGTGCATCCCAAACGGTTTTAAAATATGACTTTGAAAGATGTCTTTTTCTGAGAATTATTTCCAATAAGTAACAGATCTTTGGTAAAACATAATGCAAAACATGAAAAATGTACCTCCTCCAAGGAGCCGGTAAAGTGCTGGTAAAATATAGAGAGTGTATTCAGGAGCTGGCCAACAGCAATGTAGCTAAAAGCCAATCTGTAATTAGAAAACTAGAAAAAAGTTATTTAACAAGCAGGTCCTCTGACTATATTTTGCAGAAAAAATGTTGAGCCTTTATTTCGGAATCAACACTTTGTACAGTTATGTAATCCTGGTCGCATTTGTAAACCAGTGTGTTAAAGCTGCCACACATTCGGAGTAAATTATGGGACGTACAACATGTAAGGGATAAAACATGATGGGGCATGCTGTTCCGGGAAAATAATTAATGATGGGGTTTTGTGAAGCAGGATGACTAAAAGTGTGATTATTTTCCGAGGGCAACACATCCCAAAGTGGTTTTATTCTGTCTATATAACAGCAATTTGACAAGGACTACATTTTTTTTTTAATATTAATGAAAGTACAACATATTGTACGTTGTATTTGTTTACAGTTACTGTATAGTGTTGTGGAACATCCATGAAAAAAGTTGAGAGTAAAGGTCCTGACCAGCCTCTTTTTTTTTTCCTCTCTTGAAGTTAATAGCACAGAAAAGAAAATCATAGCTTCTTATGTTGGTGAGAAACCAGAAAGTGTTCTCTACCCTGAAGCCTCTCACCTTGTGGAAGACGTCCTGACTGGTAAAAGCACTGACAGTCGAGACTCACTATATCAGTGATTGTAGTATGAGATTATGTTGTTTGCCCACTATCCATCCATCCATCCATCCATCCATCCATCATCTATACCTCTTATCCTTCATGGAACCAGCTGACTTTGGGTGAGCAGCAGAGTACAGGTCACAAATCTATCGCAGGTCTAACACAAAGACAGACAGCCATTCATGCTCACATTCACTCCTATGGGCAGTTTAGAGTAGCCCCTGAGAGAGTAACATATTTGAACCGTAGGAGGAAACTGGAGCTTCAGGAGGAAACCCACATAGGTACTAGAGCATGGATACCCGACCCGAACCCGACGGGACCCGACGGGTCGGGCTGGGTTCGGACAAATATTTGAAATGTTACTCGGGTTCGGGTCGGGTTCGGTCACGTCAGCACAAAAACGTTTGATATTTAAAATATTAAAGTTACTTTTTGTTGATTAAAAAAAATCCAGTAGGGTTAGGCTACTAGGCTAGGCCACGCTGGATCTTTTGCTTTCTTCCTGTGCGCGGGGATTTATTTCTGTAGCTGTGACAACGCAACGTTTCATCCAGTAGCCTAATAAGCATCATGGAAGACGTGAAAAGAAATTGTTATCAGGAGAATTTAAAACAACAGAATATAAAGGAATTTAATTTTCAATTGAATTTTTCTTGTCCCGTGCGCGTTTGTGAGCTGTGACTACAATCATTGAGAATGTCTTTTCTTTTAACAGTTGTTTAATAAATGCAGGATACACAAGCTACACAAGGATACACAGGTTTTTTTTTTACCTAAGAGAGTATCATTATAATCACTTAGCAGCGCCTGTTTCGGCCAAACATTGAAATTCCAATCGGGTCCACGTCGGGTTCGGACAGGAACATATAAATGCATGTCGGGTTCGGTCACTGCTTTGTCGGAGGCGGGTCGGGTTCGGACAGAAATAAGAGGCCTGAACAGCACTCTAATAGGTACAGGAAGAACATGCAGACTCCAAATAGACAGGCCCCAGTCAACTGGCAGGTTCGAACCTCAACAGTTGTAACCACTGCACCACTGTACAAGTCCCTGTGAATAAGTTGTTATGATATAAAAATAACTATTAGAACAAGTGCATTAAGGACTATGGTCAGAGTTATGCTTTTATTAAGAAAAAAAAAACAAATAAATGAATTCTAACCAATCAGATTTGGGAATTCAGGAGCACGTTTGTGCTAACACCAGCTATTAGGATGTGTTTTTTAATAGTACAATATGTACACATTGTTGCATTTTGAACTGGTTTGAAAGCCTGACGTTCAAGTTAGGATGTTAATTAGATGTGAATTCCAGCGTCTGAAACAGCCGAACACTTCCCAGTGGGCACCAAGTGGCCAGACATGCATTATTGGGCCAGCCAGGCCTTACTTAAATGGGCTCATAAAAAAAGTTGTTATTGGTCCATTTTAAGTCGAACCTGGGCTGCCTTGATGTGGCCCCTAAATATAAATCGTTTTTATTCCTCATTAAGTTTGACGTATTGTATACGACCACACCAGTCGTTATTTATATGCTTCCAAAGGCTGTATAAAATCCAGCCTTCACATTCACTCTGCCCGAAATGTAGCCGTTTCATTAATATACAGCAAAGACGGCGTTGTGCTCATCGAGCTGACCTGCTAACAAACACTAACACTGATAAAAATAAATGTCATACTGTATGTGGCTCAAAGTGCTGGTGCAGGAGTAACCCTGCTCCCCACATTTTAGTGTTTCTCCTACCTAACACCCACATGTAGATTCAGTAAGAGTTTGGTGCGTCAGAGTGAGGAAGACAGCAAATTATGTACAGTGGACACTCGGCTCATGAACTTAATTCGTTCCGAGACTCTGTTCGTGACCCGATTCAGTTTTTCCCATTGAAATGAATGTAAATACAATGAATGCATTTCAGGCCTCAAAAACATGTTTTTAAAGTGTATTATGGGTTTATGTGTAGCAAAAAACATAGAATAAACTGAAAATAACCTTAATTATAGACAAAAAAACCTAAATGAAATAAACAGTTGATTTTAATGTACGTTCCCTTTGCGGTGGATGCGTAGTTGCTGGCGTAGGTGGATGGTGGCGGAGGGATATGGTGGCGCTTCTCATGTTTTGTGATTTATTTATTTCTTTATTTCAACTGTTATACGCTTAGGCTTCT
>JAQMCW010000006.1:1821618-1833486 GCA_030068335.1 Chrysichthys cranchii
GAAACCCAAGCACAGAACCAGGTAGGAACCCCACACAGACAGAAACCCAAGCACAGAACCAGGTAGGAACCCCACACAGACAGAAACCCAAGCCCAGAACCAGGTAGGAACCCCACACCAGGACAGAAACCCAAGCCCAGAACCAGGTAGGAACCCCACACAGACAGAAACCCAAGCACAGAACCAGGCAGAGGGAACCCTGGAGATGTTAGACACCACCGATTTGCGCTGTGCTCCCCTCTACATGTAGCATAATAAATGTAAATATAATAGATCAGTGGGTTCCACACATTTTCATGGTCACATGACTAAACAGTGCGGCTTTAATACTAACCACGCTACTTCCATAAAGAGCATAATTACAAATCTATACAGTAGCTTCCAGGGTTTGTTGTTGTTGTTATTGTTGTTGTTTTTTGTGTGTGAAGTACAACTTCATATTGCTTGGCCCCTTAGCTGAACCCACACCCCACCTCTTCTGAAACCAAAACGATGTCTTTGCCAAACTCTCCAACACTAACCTTTGCTCAGGCCTCAGTATTTCAAATGCTGTTTAGTGGTCAAGTATGACATGGCAAAATTATGTGGTGGTTGTGTTGTTCCTACTAACTAAAAAAAAAAATAGTTACAGCATAAACACAAACACAACAGTGAGCAAAGTTCCATTTCTGGAGATATGAGGTTTCTGTCGCATCCTTATGGTACATAGTTTTAAGCCGCATGGCAACCTAAATGTGGATCTTTTGAGTCATAAGCACGGACGTCCTTTTTTTGTCGTTCTCATAACATCGTTGTTTAGAGACACTCGCTTTTAAACACGTTCAGCCAAACCAACATTACAAAACGAACAATGGGGAGCGTTTACTAGTGGCACATTGACAAACAGCTCCTGGAAAATGGGTACCGTTCCTCCCAGAGGACCACTTCATGCCTCTGTTGACACATCCTGGACGCCGTTACGTGCTTGTTCGGAGAACCTGTCCTCTGAGCACGTGACGAATGTTCCCTCGGAGTGCAGTTCACTGGTGTGCATGTGGTGTCCAAATGCCTTCTCTTTCTCCGACATAGCAGCGTCACACAGATCTGTTTATGTGTTCCCGTATTAGTCCAGCAGGATTCCTAATACTGCAGAAATGTTCAGTGAGATCATTGCTTGAGCGCTCCACTAGGAACGTTTAGTCGTGTTATTTCCCTTCTGCTTCTAACCTGCCTCTAAGAACCCATCGCTGGAGATGCTAATCATGCTCCAACATCTAAACGACCCAAAATCACAAACCACAATTTAATAAGGATTTCTGAAATCACTTTATTAGTGATTCAAAGTCTTGACGTTAGACTTTGTCCCCAGTCCTCTTTCTCTCTCTCATGTCGCATGCTAGCCTGGGAATTACATGATGTTTTAAATTTTGATATTTATTGCCGTGATATTATTATTATTATTATTATTATTATTATTATTATGATTATTATGATTATTATTATTATTATTATTATTATTATTATTTTAATATTGCTTTATTCACCTTAGGACTGGAACCACATGTCCATTGAGATCATGGTCCTATTCAGCTCAAGCCCTTCTGACATTTAGCCATGTGATTTACAGGTTAATGATAATATCATCATGATATCTAACGTGATATTTACAGTGTGTCCGGAAACGAGCTTTTCATGGATACATAACATGATGTGCTTATGGAGTGGGCGGAGCATAATGCTTTCCTCAGTGCAACCGTTACTGTGGTGAACTTGTGTAACACAAACAATTAAATAAAGGATTCTGGATATTTTTATTACTTCAGTTTATTCCAAACTAGACGTGATATGGGTTCAATTTATGTGATCCAAAATCTGAAACTCGCCTGACGTGCTCAACAAAATGCTCATTTCTACCTTTAGGTTCTGGCCTTAAAAACCTGAACAACTTAAAAAAAAAAAAAAAGACCTGAGTGCACTGATGAATCTCTCCGTAGCACATTCCCAGGTTGATCTGGTGTACAGGATATTTGCCTGAACGGCCAATCCGTCAGCCTGTAGCAGTCAAACGTGATGCAGCTGAAATGCATTTGGCCGGCCCTGCCTCACTGCTCCAGGGCTGTAATGTGACTTGATGAATGTTTCGTGGTACATCACACTCACGCTTTATGGTCATAATCCAAATCATTAATCAGACTCAACCGTCTGCATCGCCGCAGATGCATACAATTCCTGACAAATCCATTGTCGTTACACTGGGCACTCCGTGCCAGAGCTAATAAAAGCCAATCTAATGATAATTACTTCTCTCGTGTAGCTTATGAACACAAGATGAGAAACGTCAGAAACAGAAAAGGGAACGGAACAACGATCTTCATGGTGTCATGCACAGTAAATTTAGTCATCGGCAATGTTTTTTTTTTTTGTTTTTTTTTTTGTTTTTTTGCGTGTACTATGTCTTCAATTTCAAGCTAGTCATAAAAAAAGAATTATATTACGTTACATTACATTACCGTCATTTGGCAGACACCCTTATCCAGAGCGACTGACATCTATCTCATTTATACAACTGAGCAGTTGAGGTTAAGGCCTTGCCCAAGGGCCCAGCAGTGGCAGCCGGGTGGCGCTTGGATTTTGAACTCATGACCTTCCGAAGTCCTTCAGAAGTCCAGCATCTCAACCACTGAGCTACCACTGTCCTTGAAGTCATCGTCAATAACCCAGACTCCAGGTTCACTCAGATTTCATATTCAGACTTTTAGTTTTTATTCACAGCTGCATGGCAGATACTGTTTTCCCCTGAAAATTAAACAGGGTTTTATATAAATTTTTGCTCCAAAAGAGGCGTCAGGGCTTGTTTTCAGGGGACGTCTTATTTTTGCATGAACAATCAATGTAAAACACTGCTCTTCCCCCTGTGTATACTGTACTTTAATCCATGCGAGTGCGTTGGCTTTGCTATGCCCTGTGGTTTTCTTTGGTATAAGCAGAGTAAGCTCCATGCGGTAAACTGTTATGGTGCGGGCGGGAGTACTCCGTCTCTGAGTACAGGGGGATTTCACCATCGCAAGACGCATTTTCATATACGGTTGCTTTGTGTTGTCTTGACAGTACTAAAAATGTATGCAGGTGCTCGCCAAGTTACGATGGCCCGACTTACGATTTTTCAAAGTTATGATGATGACTGCGATGTGCTAAAAATGGTAAAATATTTAGAAAATATTTCAAATTCGTGAGCAGGCATCGCTGGCAGGCCAGCGTAAGAGCGTAGGACGTCCGCAGATGTTTGGACAACACCCGGAAGTACACAGATGACACCTGGAAGTACGCGGACGATGCCTGGATCACTTGCGTTGCTCGATGCCTCGCTCTCTCCCGCAACTCACGGAGTTACCTTGCGTGTCCGTGTACTGTACAGTGCATTAAAGCGGGGCTTTTTTGTGTGCTTCAAGAGCTAATTTTTTTTCAAAAGCACGTCTTTTACAGGAAAAGACACCTGGGTAGGCTAGGCTAAGCTGGGCTAAGCTAGGCTAAGTTAGGCTGAGATACCTAAGCTAGGCTAAGCGGTTCAACACAGTGGTTCGATATACGATATTTACGTCTTACGATGGGTGTGGCGGAACGCATCTCTATTATAACTTGAGGACGACCCGTAGTTATATTTTATACGGAAATGTAGCTGAATTTATGTTAATATTTACATTACAAAATTAGTAAATTATATTTTTATTAATCATTTAGCACTAAAATGCATTAAAAGTGATATACTGCCATGACAAAAGCAAAGAAAAAATACGGAAGATATTTTTTTTCACGTTTTACATGAATTTGCGGGGGTTTCCGCGAACAATCATTAGTTAGGTTCCAAGAAAAAATCCGCGAACGACCGAGGCTGCAAACTCTGAAGTGCGACTACGCGGGGGTCGACTAAATCATATTCAGGCCTGCTTGGGATCGTTACTAGGGCTTATATTTGGAGTAGGGCTTATATTATGAGCATCCAGAAAAATCATGCTCGGGCTTATTTTCTGGGTAGGTCTAATTTTCGGGGAAAAACACCAAGTAAGCTCAGTAGGTTAGCGTTAATCAACATTTTTCCCGCTTCTCCGCTCATTCTTGGATTTGTTTTTGTTAGCTCCCTGGCCTTCATGATGATGTCTGGTTTCTGAGACATGGGACAGCTTGGAAAAAGCTTGGAAAAAGGCCAGCCCACATCCAGTTTCAGCTCACACTCTTGCCTCAGATTCCTGATCTTGACTTGACACCAGTTGAAAGCGATGTGGTCTTTTGTTATTATCGCTCATCACCTGGATGTTTAGCATGTAGCATGTGTTCTGAGATGCTTTTCTATTCCCCACAACAGTAAAGAGTAATTATTAGACTTCCCGTCATCTTAAACCAGTCTGGTGATTTTCCTCTCATCTCTCTCTTCACATTATCTGTATTCAGTCGCTCTTTCTTGACAACCTCTAGCTCTCATTCCACTTTGAAAGCTGGCAGACAGAGAACAGCTGAGGAGGAACATCTGGAAAGATAGCTTTCTTTTTTCTCTGGCATTTTTTAGGCAGCGCAATTTCTTCAGTGTCACCGGTTTCTGAACCTAAAGCGCAGAGTCGTTTATAGCTCGCGGTTTAGAGCAGGCTGCCAGTGATGACTCAAGAAGTAAACCACCAGTTGTGTGATGTGAGAATTCCCCATCAGAGAAGACACAGAAATGCTGCTGGCTGAGTCATTTCCAAGAACAAAAAATTTTTAGGGCCTGTTACAGGACATTTGAGATGTAGTAAGATGACGCTCTCACGTGCCAACTGAACAGAAAAATGGAGATTCGCAGCATGGAATTCGACGCAGAGGAACAGGATTGATCAATATATTCGCTCATTGGTGATCTGCCCTGAATCAGCACTGTGAATCATCACAAGAGGCGAAGTTTTTATATGTACAGAATGAAACACTTGGGGACATGTTATAGGAATATATTCATTGACAGAGTGGTGGGATGGAGCAGAGTTCCTAAAATCACTTTCGATATTTTCCTATAACAGCACCATGCCGTAGTGTTTTGTGTGGCTTTGCCTACAAATGCAAATGTCTATTTATTCCACAAGTTGGGCTTTTTTATCCTTTTATAGCTACATTGAGCGTGGAATTTCTATGAAACAAGCTAGTTCTTCTCTTCCTCACCTGACTCTCAATATTTCATCTTTCTTAAAGTTAATTAATAATAATAATAATAATAATAATAATAATAATAATAATAATAATAATAATAATAATACAGTGGACCCTCGACTCACAAACTTAATCCATTCCGAGACTCAGTGAACCGATTTGTTCGCCACCCAAATCAAATTTTTCCCACTGAAATTAATATGAATACAATTAATGTGTCTCAGCCCTCAAAACATGTTTTTAAAGTGTATCATGGGTTTCACTCACTCACTCACTATTCCTTTCTTTCCCACCGGCGGCACACCCCCATAGGTGTTTCAAGCAGTGGCACGTAGGTGCGTCAAGCCGACCCTATGGGGCTCAGTTAACGTTTCCTGGCTGGACGCATTTAACAGGGCGAGGTCGCCAGTCCCAGGCCTAATCCTCCCCTACCATGGGGCTTGGGATCACGCACAACACAGAGACAGACAACCATTCACACTTACATTCACATCTACGGGCAATTTAGGGTAGCCAATCTGCCAAATGTACACGTCTTTGGATTGTGGGAGGAAACCGGAGTACAAAATCTGTTCTGGAATTTAGTTCATACACCGATTTGTTCGTCACCCGGTGCGTTCGCGAGCTGAGGGTCCTCTGAATCTGGACACCAAACATGCTAAAGAGAAAAAAAAAACCCCAAACAACTTGTAACCCTTTCTTTCAAACCAATAACACGTACAGTCCCGTGGTCTGAGCCTTTGTATCATCTGTATTTCCACTGAAATTGTGTTCTCGCCCTGTCTGCTTTTAGTCTTACCTCCGAAGACATTTTTTTGGACATAGAATATAAAATATTCGACATAGTTCATGTTCATTACATCTGTGACGTGTTACCGACATGTCAGCGAAGAGGCCTGAAAAATATCACGCCAAACGGAGATCACATTGCTCATTCACTCATTCATCCTTCGTAAGTGTTTTCTCCTAGTTCTGGAAAAAGTTGTTCCAGAGCCTAAACCAGGAATACTGGATGTGAACCAGGACTATAACCTGTACGGGATCCCAGCCTATCACAAGGCTATGTGCACACACACATTCACAACATAGCCAACTGTCTGAAGCACATGAAGGAAAGACACCTGGAGATGGAGAAACCATGCAACACTTTACACAAAGTAATCTGAGTTCAGTGTTATGCTAGGGACCCTGGGGGCAGGAAGCTGTCCCCCTGTGCCACCATGCCATCCTGGGAATTACAGTTTCTGAATATTGTCAAGTTAAAATGTAGGATGTCTCCTAAAAATGTAGGAAGGGAGCATTACACCCAGTAAACAAGGAGACCACAGCAGATAAATAACGGAGGATAAATATTTGGAGTGTCCAACCTAACATTTGCACTCCATCCAGTTGATCTGAAGAACAAGTCCTCAGGGTCGTGGTCCTGCCACCTCCCTAGATTAAAATAAATCACACAAGTGGGAATGTTTACACAGGGCTGTGCCTGATAAAGTCCCTTTTTTGGTTTCATGGCCAATCTGTACATTAGAGCTTGTGGTGAGGACGTGCTTAAAATCTGCTCAGGAATTTAGTCCGTACGTCGATTTGTTCGCCATCCGATGCGTTTCCCAGCCGAGGGTCCACTGTACTGATGTTGCCTAGATGAATGGTTTTGTCTATTATTGTTCTTTATAATCTCTAGGTACGATCCAAAAAGCCCAGCTAACATTAGTAATGTTTCATAACCGTGTTCTAAATACTAGTGCTTGTTATGGTATTCAGGTAGTCCTCAACTTATGATGGAGATGCGTTCCACTATATGCATTGGAAAATAGCGTATGTCGAATGTCATAGGCCACTGCTTAGGTAGCTAGGCTTAGCTTACGTAGCTTAGGTATCTTAGCCTAGCCTACCCAGGAGTCTTTTCCTGTAGGAGACATGCTGGGGCATTTAGAACACATGCCTTTGAATTAAAATTAGCTCTTGAAACACACAAGAAAACATGCAGTAATGCACTGTACAGTACACCGACAGACAAGGGAACTCCGTGAGTTGCGGAAGAGAGTGAGGCATCGCACAAAGCGGATGACGCACACATCCGGGCCTCGTCCGCGTACTTCCAAGTGTTGTCTGAATGTATCATACGCCATATGCTGTTATTACACTGGCCTGCCAGCGTTTCCTGCCCGCGAATCTTAAATATTTTCTAAATATTACAACTTTTTTAGAGCATCGCAATCATCATCGTGACTTTCGAAAAATCAGAAGTCTTGGCCATCGTACCTCGGGGAACTTATTTGTATTGTTTTACTCTGCTTACTGTATATGGGTATCAAGCTACAGGGTTAAGAAAGGAGCAGAATATGCTGGTTAGTATACCATCGTGTGCTCTGTTGTACACCATAAAGCCAGTACCTGAGCTTTGGGAGCTGTTGGTTATGGTGTTTATATTATTTGTCTCTAAATTACATTCTTATTTGTATATTTCTTGTTTGTTTGTTTTTGGGGCTTGTTTTCAGAATTTGCATGCTAATTCTCACTTTCAGTCATTAAGTTTAGCTGGGTACATTATCTTTGGCCCTAATACGTGGTGCATGGTAAAATGTCATATGCATCCAAAAGGTGCACGAAGGCTTACCAGTTGGAATGTTCCACCACTCTGAAAGCTGCACCAAGATGGCAGAGAGCTGCTCACAAAGCAAGCACAACTCCAAAGATGCCAAAGTCTACGGTCTACTTTTCCAGTACGAGACCCAAAAGAGAAATTTGGTGTCACAGCGGGACCCAAACTTACAAAAACCCATCAGGAATACGCAGAACATCTTCATTTACACATAAAACAACAAATCTGACAAGTGGTGACCCAGTAAATAAAGACTGGCGACCCATTTTGGGAACGTGACCCTTAGTTTGGGAAACACTGATCTACAGCAATAAAGCACAAAAATTGCCTTCATTTTCAGGAAACGCATCTCAACCCATCAGACCATCGCAAAATTTATGAAGCATGGGTGGGTCAGGTTTACCATTCCTCATTCTCTAGTAAGGCTCGGGTGTAGCTCTACTTATTTATACACAAATCAGTCCCATTCTCAGTGTCCAAAGTAATATCAGGCCCTAATGGGTACTCAGTATTATTGTTATTGTGTTAGGAAAGGTCTTTAACGTTTCCTTGACTCTCACAAAGGTCCATGATTTAACTGGGACAATGAGGGCTTTTTTTTTAAAATTATTATTAGTATTATTTTTTTGTTTGCTTAAAAATACCACTTTCTCTTTAAATTCTATAAACTTTCACTGAACTTAGCTTTATTTTCTAAATAGGTGCCTGCCAAGTCACTCTCTGTCACTCTCTCTCTTTCTGTCCCCTGGGTAGAGCTCTCCTTAAAAAAAAAAAAAAAAAAAAGCTCTCGTACATTGAGGCTGCTGTATTTCTGGATAGAAATTAACATTAATATTCAGTACTCTGTGCAGGCTGTTTCTCTTTCTCGTTTGCTCACTCTCCAGGATACCTCAATATACCTTTTCCTCAGCTCACAACACACACACACACACACACACACACACACACACACACACACACAAGGAAAGCCGTCTCTTCCAGGAGCCTGACACTGATTAGCGGCCTCCGCCTTAGCCCTCCTCCCTCCTGCCACTGAGGCTCATGGGACAGGAAACTTTAGGAACTATTAGCGGTTTCTTAAGGCCCGCATTTCTCTTATTAGAATTGGCGCCATTCCTCCCGTCTCTCGCACTCGCTGCTGCTTTATTGGGTTCGGCCGATCCTCCCCGGAGATACATGCAGTGCTGACCCAAACATACTGAGCCTATAGATTTACACGATATGCTACACTACTGTCTAGGCAGCTTGGAGGAAAAAAAAAATACTTACAATGACGGTTTTATTGAATAAGAGTTTCTTCCCGATCGTTCTTAGTGCAAATGCAAAATAACACAAATACGCTACACTCTTGCAGGAATTCTTCCTCTTTGGAAAATACAACTGTTATATAGGCTATAGTTATATATAGGACTATGGCAAATTAAGAACAGTTTCAGTGTTTAAATGGTTCTCTGCGGGCCAGAAAATGGTTCCTTATGTGCGCCATTAGCATGATGGAAAAGTTGCCGCCACAGGTAAGCTATTATATATTCACTTGTACCTAAGTATGGTTATACGGATATGCTTTTCTCAACATAAATACGCCGCATATTTGGTGAGAAAAGTAATTACAGGCGCTCCCCTAGTTACGAGGGCCAGACTTATAATTTTTCAAAGTTAGGATGACGATTGCGATGCGCTAAAAAGTGTAAAATATATGGGAAATATTTAAAATTTGCAGGCAGGCGTTGCTGCAGCCCAGCGTAACAGCGCATGACGTACGCGGACGTTCGGACGACACCCGGATCACTCGCCTTGCGCGATGCCTCACTCTCTCCCACAACTCACGGAGTTACCTTGTGTATCGGGGTACTGTACACTGCATTACTGCGGGGTTTTTGTGTGCTTCAAGAGCTACTTGTAATTCAAAAGCATGTCTTCTACAGGAAAAGACTCCTGGGTAGGCTAAGCTAAGCTGGGCTGAGGTACCTAAGCTAGGCTAAGTGGTCCATCACATTGGTTCGACATACAATATTTTCGACTTATGATGGGTGTGCAGAACGCATCTCCAGGACTTCATTTAAATCACATTTCTGTCAAAAGAGATAGTTTGTAAGAGAGGTCCACACCAGGTGGAGGCAGCCACACTGTGTCTCTGGGCTCCATCCAGCCGCGACACCTCGCTACACAAATACTGAGCTCCGGCTACAGACAGCCACCGCTGAAGCTGTTCTGTTAATAATCACACAAAAAAACCCACGGTAATGCACTGTACAGTACACCGGTACACAAGGTAACTCCATGAGTTGTGGGAGAGAGTCAGGCATCGTGCGAGGTTTACATGGATGACAATCCCTCCTGGAAAACGAGACTTGCAGGCCTTTCTCCATGTCTTCCTTTATAGATGCACAGTTTATTACTATAATTACAGAGTGATTGCATTGCAGTGAGACACGACTGCAATGCACTGATGGAGGAGAAATGCAGTAGATTAGGAATTCACTTCTGATTCAATTCAATACACTAAAGGTTTTGCTTTTCAATCTGGCCTGATGAATAAAAAGCAATACTGCAATGCGATACCAATAACAGACGCTCAATTCCCACCAAGACAAAGCTGTGTAAAAGAGACAGGGACACCTATGACAGAGGGATCGCTCAGTGATCAAATCCATCTTTACAAAAAAACCTTTATGAAAGGGAAGTCTTACCAGAGGAGAATAGAGCATCTCAGAGGAACGGGCAGATTGTATAAAGAAAGTGTAGCAGAGCTCCTTGGATTACGACTTTAAATGGTTATCCACATTACGCGATGGTTTATCTTAAAAGAATCTTAATTATTTTCAGACAGAAGTTCCCTCCCTCCTTTAAAGGAAACCATGTTTGAGCGTAACTTCAATACTGTCGTGAGTCAAAACATCACGTTTTGTACTGATGCTTATCTGGAGTTTATACAGTATATCCACATGTACAGTATGTTCTGTCTGTCTGTGCACAACGGGATACGAACATCGTCAGCTTTAATATGGGTCAGCTTTCCATCGGGTGTGGCAGATTTCGATTCCTATAATGCTAGGTGATTTCTTTACTGAACAAGAATTCAACAAAGATACACGCCCGCTTCGGGTATTCACGATAGCGTGCAATCCGGACGTCTCACGCCGTTCCAAGAACACTCCGCTACAGTGCCAATGGCGCATGCATGAGGAATCACGCCATGCCTGTGCGTCACGTAGGGCCTCCACAGGTGTTCCGCATTGTAGACTAAATACAAGACTATAAAGGAGATGGTCGCTCGCTGCATGGTGCGGGTCATTGAACTGAGTTGAACTGAAATGAACTGAGATTAACCAAGATGGAAATGAGTGGACCTAGGATTAAGAATTGAAATGAGACTGCATTGAGATTCCCGTACGGAGCACAAAAACGATCATTCCATGATAGTGGCCAGTTTTTGTTCCGCTGCTTTCTGGTTTTTTTGTTCGAGTACTATGTTTAATTCCTAGGGTTAGTCCACGGATAACTGTGTATACGGATGAACACAATAATTCCACGTTTTATGCTCATGGCAAGTGTATGCTCTGTCTTACCTGTGTTTATGTTGTTTGTTTCTGTTTTGTTTGAGTTAAAATAACATTATGGATCATATGTCTGACTCCTGCCTGCGCATGTGCTCGCCCACACCTCACCTACATGACATTCTGCATGAACAGATGTTAATCAGATGGCATGCAGATCATTTTGCATGCTTAAAGAATGTGTCTTCATGTTATATGCATACGTAGGCTAATATACACTATTAGGTAGGTTTGTATGTCCTAAATGACCAGAATGAACCCAGGAGTAGGAAGGAACTTTCCTGGCTTAGTTATGCACATCATATATATATATAGTATATGTGCCTGTATAGCTCAGGCATCGGTGTGTCACGCTGGAGACCGGGGTTCAAACCCCGCTTGGTGCATAATGATATCAGCACTACAAATGAGCGGATATGGATAGCTCAGCTGTTAAGGCATCGGTGTGTCACATGGGGAAAAACTGGGGAGGTGCCCGGATAGTTCAGTTGGTAAGGCAGCGGTGTGTCACACAGGAGACCGGGGTTCAAACCCTGCTTAGTACACAATGAGCTGGATACA
>JAQMCW010000006.1:1998864-2010512 GCA_030068335.1 Chrysichthys cranchii
AGGAGGTTACTGTACAGCCAATGAACGCACGTCTGACCGAGACCGATTAAAGGGACACGCGCGTCTTTGTTAGGTACGCGATACGCAAACAGAAAATAGGAGAACATTGGCGCGTACGAAGCTGAAGGGGAAAATGGCCGAGATGTGTTTGTTCGGCACTCGATCATGTGGTCGTGACCAGGTGCAAAATTTTGGCAAATTTTTTGGTCGAGAACCGATTTGTTCGTGTTCGGAGGTGTTCGTGACCAGAGGTTCCACTGTATGCTGTTTGTTAGGCTACCATCAGCCTATGGGACAAGTGAGCCATGCATGTAAAAGAGTGTAGGGGTGAAAACACTCAAACCTTGCATAGTTTTGTCTTTCCAAGCCACTCTGTGGAGATGGTCCTACAGTTTTTAGCTCCACATTCACACACAAACAGTACACTAACAGTGCAACATGGATGACAACACTGTATGTTTATTGTGTCCAATTTATAACAGGTCACCAAATGGATTCTCAGCCGCAGTACAAAAAATCTTGGCATCTTGGTTGCTTCAACTCTAACATCGGGACACTGGTTGGAGACACCGATACAAACGGCAAAAGAAACGGGTTATGAAGAAAATGAGGCCTATTTGGTGATCTACTCAGATGATGGGCGAAGAGATCCTGGTAAAGGTGACTTTGGTTCTTTGGTTTTCTAACACTTGATGTAGGTGTAGGCTTTTTATTTTATGCATTTATAATCTTAATTATAATTATAATTATAGTCAAAAGTAGATATTTAGATGCTGGGCTTTCACTTTAATCAAATAAACATTTCTGAAGTCATTTTTATGATTCCACAGGTGGTGGAGTTTCCACATCAGGTCACATCACTGACCCTCCCTTAGAGTTCCTTGAGTACCGAAGCTCCCTCCAGGCTGGGGTGCGAAGGCGCAGGAGTGCACGTAAAAGGGCAGCGGAAAATGAGCATGCCATACATTGTCAAAGAATGCCTCTCTATGTGGACTTTGTAAAACTTGGTTGGTCCGGATGGATAATATCACCAAGTGGCTACAACGCATACCACTGTACCGGGTCCTGTCCGTTTCCCCTCAGTGGAAGCTTGCGTGCAACTAACCATGCCATTGTGCAATCCATAGTAAACACATTAAAACTGTCCACCAAAGTGGGAACGCCGTGCTGTGTACCAGACAACCTTCAACCCATAAGTCTGTTGTACTTTGACGATGAGGAAAACGTTGTTCTCAAACAATATGACGACATGGTGGTAGGTAGCTGTGGCTGCCACTGAATGCACTCCTGTACCCCGTCATCTGTTGAATTTTTAATATAATGATATAGGCAAATAAATAAATATCATAAACATGACTATGATATTGTGTGGACACCAAAAAAAAAAAAATAATAATAATAATAATGAAATAAATATCGGTGAACACAATCAGGTGCTCTTTGGGGATGGTATAAGGTTAATTGTTAGCAAAAACGGTAAAAATGTTGGGAGAAATTGTTTTTATCAATTTATCAGCACGCTAGCTTTCTCCCACCCCACATATATTTAAGTTAATGCACAGATTCATATCTCTGGAAAATCCCGGGAGTCGTCAATGTGTTACAAACGTGGGAGTAAAAGTGCTTGAAGAGAAAAGGTCTAACCCAGGTCACGTCTAAACACTGCACAGTGATCGATCTAAACATCGGGGTTTATTCATACCAGTCACTGAAAGCTGACCATTTTTGACTTAATATGAAATGTTTGACATCGAGTTTTTTTTATTGGAATGGTTTACATTAGCTGAAGCCGGCAACACAGCCTCACGAACTCAATCCGGCATTTCAAAATACACAAAATATCACATAAATACACTCAATCAATAAATACTCCGTTAACGTTCAAGTTAACCTGTAAATATGCCACTTAAGACGCACAGCCGCTCTTTTCAATGTGCTCTTATTAATCAGTGTATATGAATGCAGTCTTTGTATAGTCTATTGAAAAAGTATATATGGCAAAGAATGCGATTAAATTTTTAAGTACACTTCCGATGATCATTGGGGGAAAGCACTATTTTTTCGACATTCTTGTAATAATGTAAGTCAAAACATCACAAAAAGCATAATCATTAGAAAATCCCGAAGGCCAATCCCAAAGGCAGGACGGAACCTAGAGTATTTTAGAGCTAGGAGCAAAACACGTATAAAACATGTACGTTCACTTAGGACAAAACTCTAATGCCTGAATGCAGACTCGCTTAATTGCAAGACCAATTTTATCGGTCTATATTTATCTCCATCAGATTCAATCTAACACAATCACCTTCTGATTATGTTTCGTCAAAAGTGCTCTTTTAATACAAACACAGCTCATGTGTAGGGCTGACTCACTTTCTTGCTTTTCATGAAGGTCGTCATGAGCTACTATCTCCCTGGCTTGAAATGAAAGTAAGCCAGGACGACCACGGAGCCTGCTCTAACAGTGGGTCTCAGTTACGGTAAGGATGAGACAGGCAGTGGAACAAAGCCGTGATATAGCATAAGTGAAGGTGCGTTCACGACTTCGACAGATTGTGCCCGGGGTACAGGCCCGTCAAGTGACTGAACTGGCAATTGGACATAGCTTCCTGTCTCTGGATCGAAGAAGGTTTTCGTCTTTACCTGCACCGGCATGTCCACCACAAAGTACTGTCCAGAATCGAGATCCTGCAAAAGCTTCCTTTGGGTCATTGGGAAAGACTGTGCTTGTACAAGGGTGTTCGCTGGAGAGCCATAAGGATGCTCGATGCTCTTTTGTCGCAACGGCGCTCTCTGTGCAGTGCCAAGCTTCTTTAAGGTCTCATCATTGCTTTTACAGACAGGATCTTCAGAGCTAAGTGAGCTACGTTCAGGTTTACCACATGAAACTCTGTCCAAGCTATGAGCCCTGCGGGACAGCTTTTGGGGTAGACATTTCTCCCCGGTGCGTCCCGATCGCTCACAATCAACATTTACATTCTGCGTATCAGGTTGATCTTTGTGTTGATTCCCTTTATGTTTGTCAGCTCCGCTGCTCTTTGCATCACCATCCATCTTGATTAGACTGCTCGGACTCTCGTGCTGTGGTTTCCTCTTCTCAGGACTGGTTGGTGTATTATGATGAGTGGTATGTCTTTGACCTGTGTGACTGTTTGGCAGTGATGTCTCACTGCTGTTCTCCTCAGTGCTTTGATTACCGCCACCTCTGTCAGTACTATGTTGCCGTTGGTACGAGCTGTCGATGAGAACTTTATCACTACTGTGGTGCCTCCTCTCACGTTTCTGACAGGAGCCCTTCTCGGTGCTCCGGCCACGCTCTGATTTACTTTTAGCTTCTGCCTTCTGGATCCTCTTTGTGGTCAGCTTCATGGCACGACGCAGGGCTTTCTCCGTTTTTGGAGGGACAGCGGGCGGCTTGCCCTGAAGCTGATTTTCAACGCCACTACAAGCTGATTCAGATCTCTCACTTGGTACCTTTGATCCCTGTATGCTGTCTGTAGGTGCCGTGCCTAATGCATGCTCCACCACAGTGTCTCCTGCACTTGTTTCACAGCTCCCTGTTCCATCTGAAAGTGCATTTATAGTCAATCGCCACTCCTCTTCTTCTGGCACTGTGGAACAGTCCATCAGCCCTTTTCTCTCCCGGTCTGTAGCGGATTGAGAGGATGAAGGGGGTACAACCTGTGTGGATGACTGGTTCGGGTGGGTGATTAGGACTGGTGTGGAAGGCTGAGCCGGACTTTGCACGTCCAAAAAGTCCTTGAAAAGGTCTGGATCTTCTTCACCCCTTTCAGACCCACTTAAGCTTTCTCTAGGAGACCATGGTTGTGTAACTCCTGCAACAGTTTTATGCAATATGGGCCTTACTGTTTTGGTAACGGGGGACGCACTGAATGTGTTATCTTTCACTTTAAATAAAGCAGGTTTCCCCGGTATGGGAGAAGAGGCATTGGACTGGCATGTTGGTGTTAGATTGCGAGCTGAGTCTATCAAACAGCGCACCCACCCTCCTTTGTCCACATCTTTTGGAGGATGAACCGCCATGTCTGTGTTATGCGGTTTACTTTCCGGGTCGCATTTGGAACAGGAATCCATCGTGTCCAAATTCTCATGTTTTATTTCTTCATATTTATGCAGAGGTGGTGACTCTTTGGATTTTTGTAAAAGGTAGGAGGAGTCTTCTGATAGTTTGGAAAGGAGATTGCCTTGTTCTTCTAATTGTTTACCATCTTCAGGTTCAGCTTGATTAAGAACACCGTCATGGTGAGGATTCAACAAATTTAAGTTTGGCGTCTTCTCAGGTTCTTCATCGGGTCCGTCCGATTTCTCAAACTGGTCAGGTGAGCATCCTGCGACAGAGCTTTCACCATGATATTGGATTTTGTTCTGGTTGTCTGTTCTTCTCAGAACATCAGAGGCACTTTCATTCTCTGTTCTGGTGACATACGTTTTATACTCTTCAATCCTTGTGACGTCTTTGTTAGCAGTTTGATTGCCCTGACTGTCAGCAATTTCTCCACCTAGATTTTCTTCATTTACCATGACTAGTTTGGAATCTTTTTCAGGTATTTCTGTGTCGTCTGAATCTCCCTCCCTTGCTTTATGATTATGTTTGGTTTCTTCAACTTTATGCAAACCCACTGTATCGTTGGGTGAAACTGCTTTTTGTGTTAATAAGTCATTTCCGGGGTAGCCCATGAGATCATCCCCTTGACTCAAACGTTCTTGGACATTTAAACTTGGCACTACTTGTTCTCTGTTGAATTTTTCCATGAGCGATGATACGTGGCCCTTTACTGGTCCTTTATTCTTTGGTAGGTTAGCTTTCTTCATTACGGGGCTTAAACATTCTTGCTGTTTCTCTGATCTCTCAACACTCCCTACATCTTCTTTTCTTTGTCCTTCACTCATTGCTGTGTCTTCACTATGGAAATTTGGTCTTCCTCTTCTAGGATGAGTCTCGGGTTTAGAAGAGCCCTTCTTTCTCTGACTACATGACTCATCTGCACCATCTCTGAGTTTGGTGTCAATATAGTCCTGACCTACTGAGCTTTCTTGATCGAGTCTTATATTTTTAGGCATGCTCACCAGTTCTTTAAGTTCAGTTACACTGGGCATTGACTTGATATTCCTTGTGCCACCTTGTTGAATATGTCTGTCTGAGCTGTCCCTGTCTGTATATATCAGGATACTTGGACTGTGCTTTGCAGCACCTTCCTGCTTACAAGGTTCAGCTAATCTTACCTCAGGCACATGACATTCACCATGATTGGTGTCTATGTCTGACATGCTTCGAACATTTTGGCTAGTTGGTGTGAAACCTGAAATGGCCTTCTGACCTCCCATGTCTGGTGTAACACTTCCTGATGTTTCCTTCTGACTCAATGCTAGCGTACGCTCTTGATCATGGTCTCCTTTCATGGGTAAACCCTGCCCATGTTGCCGGTCACCTTGCTTTTTAATTCGTTCTCTCTCAGCGATCCTTTTCTCCAAAGCCACTGTGGCTAGCTCGTACCTATCCTTGACTATGTGCTTTGTCTTTGAGCCTGGGACTACATTTGAGGGCTGTTCCTTTAAAGTGAACAGCGCTATCTTTGCCGACGTGTTGCCTTTCATAGAAGAAGCGTCGTTTTTGTTTCCTCCTTGTTCAGTGCATATGCCCAGATCGTTCTTCGAGGCTAGGCTATAATTATTTTTTGCAAAAACGTCCTTTGTAAAGCTTTCTGTGATTAGGGGATCATCCGTATTTTCCTGCACTTTCCCTTTATCTTTATGCACATCCACGTTCAAATCCCTCTTTCCCGGCTCATCTCTCCCTCCTGAAATTACAATCTCTTGCCAACATTCACATTCACCCTCATCGACAACATCGTCGTTATCATCTAAATTCGCATGTCTTTGATTTTTGATGTAATTGTTTTGTCTTGCAGAAAATAAATGCTTAGGTTTGGATTCTTTCTTATGACATTTGGTATATTTGTTAGGTGTGTCCTGTGCCTTAAATACTCCCCCCGTATTCGATTTGTCTGGATTTTCACTACCTGGAAGGGTAAGGGCATCTTGCTGCATATTGCGCTTCGGTAAAACTGCAGGAAGATATTTTTCCTTCACAGTTACAGCATCTGTTTTCTCAGTCAGTACCTCGTCTGTAGTTTCCAAATGGTTCAGGTAGGTATATTCATGGTTTGCATTGTTCATTTCTGGGTTAGTCAAATGACGTTTTCCTTGCAGTTCCTTACTGTCCTTGTCTGGCAAACGTTCCTTGCTCGACTTCTGTTTTGCACTTTTATTTACTGCAGAATGAGAACCAGCAACATCCATCACTGGGGTTTTAGGATTCAATTCCCCTGGACTAGATTTCCGGTACATATTTAACGATGGATATGTAGCTTTGGCCGAAGGGTTCTTTTTTGATTTCGAAGATTTAATAGGTGAACCTCTATTTCCAGCTTGCAGTAGACTAAGCCCTAAAAAGTCATCTGGCAATGTGCTATTTATATGACTGCTGGATTGAGAGCTTTGCAGGTCTGCAGCCTCAGGACTCACTGGGTACACGTCAGTTTTTTGAACAGTCGTTGTGCTTTTAAAGTCTGTGATTCCTGGACTTTCCAGAACATGTTTGGTAAGCTCCTGTTCAATCAGAGGAGACAGTTTATTTTGGTCTTCTGCATCTAAAGCTTTAAATTTTGGCGGGCTGTACGTCGCCTTGACCCGTTTTCTGTTGTCCTTGAGGTTAAACAACAGACCTGATGCCTTGGATCTGTATCCTTCTCGTTTGATGTCGGGCGATGGACGAATCTCTGGCTCATGGAGTGCTGCAATATCAACGGCTGTGGGCGAGTGAACGGACTGCAGGATTTCTGAGGTTCCTGTATCCTGTCTGGAGGGTATGACTGGAGTCAACAGCTGTGAAATACTGAATGGTGTTGAATTCAAGCAGGTTGCTTCTTCCACCATTCTAACCTCCTTTTTATTTTGTTTGGCACCCTTCTCTCCAGTGTTTGACCTTTCACAGCCAGGTGAGCTGGCAAATGGCTGAAGAACACCTTTTACCCTGCTTCGACTTTTCCTCCAAGGAGCGTAAAGGTCCCCTTCAGACTGACACCTCTGAAATGATCCAGAGGATGTCGGCAGCACTTGTGGCTGAAGAGTCTCGAATTGAATGTCAGGCAGTTTGGGGAACTTTAGATCAGAAGGTTTTTCTGGTACCAGAGGTCCGGTTTTCTTCGCCTGTGCCATACGTTGTGAAAAACCCGATTTAGATTTATGCTGAGGTTCCAGAGGTGAGGTGCTTTGGCTCGTCTGTCGTTTATTTGGCTCTGGTTCATGTAATCTGTTTGAATGGTTCAGTTCTCTGTAAAGTGGGGAATCGTATAATCCACCTGGGGTGTTGCATGGAAACATCTCCACGTTCTGCAGTCCAAATCTATTAAAGTCTCCCCAGGACTGGAATGGGCTGAATTCACTGTGAAGGAAAAAGTTCTTGGAATTCAGTTTTCTCAGCTTAGTCGATTTACTTTGTTGATTTTTAGATTTCTGGATTGGTTTATTTCCAGTCTCTTTTCCGGAGGGTTTATAATGATTCTTGACATGATAAATGTGTTCATCCATAAGGTGCTTTTGATAATCTGAAGAGAACTCTGAGAGCTCCGTTTGGATGCTAAGCAGGGCTGATTTGTCCCATGAGTCCCCGTTTGTTATTTTTACGTCACTGTTCTTCTTAGCTGCAAACGCTGCAAAAAGTGATGGCACCTTTAATGTGCTTTTAGTCATTTGCCATGGTGTGCTGTACACGCCATTGGGCCGGTGAGTACCGTGCTTCTTTACATCTAAGGCAGAGTTCTCTCGAGGTTTTTTTGGTATCTCTTCAGCTAGTGGCTTGTGACAGTCTACTGGAGATAGGAAAAGCTCTGAGTCATTGTAGATTGCCTCATCACCGACGCACAGACTCTTAAATGCCCGGTCTGTTAGGTTCATAACCTCTCGGTCCGTCTCATCCATATAGGTATCCAGGTTGGAAGGGTGCTGCATGCTTGCTTTATGGCTCAAATGCTGTTTCTCCAGGCAGGTCATGGTGCATGTATAATCCACACACTTCAGGCTGATGTCCGTAACACCCTACGTGGCCATCACTAGTATTCCACCACTACCTCATAATTTTCCTATAAAAAAAAGAAAACAGACAACAGTTTATATGAAATTACTTCTCTTTAAGTGAGCATATCTAGAGGGTTCAGCCTTCTTGTGTTAAAGCAGAAGGTTAAAGTGCACAAGTACATTTAAGAGAAACGCACCAAGCCACACATAAACTATTTTTAGGAGAGCCCGGATGCCTATCTGCCTTTCCCAACACATAAGCCATGTGCAGCAGCATGACTACAAGCATGGAGATAAGTAACTCCCATCCATGGGCTTAACAAAAATAGCTCAGGATTCACATGATGCACAAGACCTGCCTGTTGTCAATGTATTGTTTCAGGTCATTACACCGGTTTGTACTTTGTTAACCCCTGTGAAATTCCTTCTGATGATAAGACATAAACTTTATACACTAAAACAGACTGAACAAAATAAAGCTGCCTAGCTCTATGATTGCTGAGGTTTTCCAACACCAAATGGTCGAGCTGATATCATTTTGCGTTGTTTTTTTTGTTTTGTTTTTTCTTAAAGCATAATAAACCGAGGACAGAGCTAAATCACACCAGGACAATTCCAGGCAAAACACAAATATATTCTAATCTTTACTTCGACTATATTTGTCCGAACTGGAATTTTTGATCATTAGACAACTTAACCAAACTCCAGTGCTGAGCAAGACTAAAACCGTAGCAAATGGATATGAACCATGACCAAAGAAAGCAGCCAACAGAATCTGGACGCCTCACCTTCTTTCCAGTGCTCATCATTTCATAACAACTTGCTCTCTGGATGATTTCCCTGCATCTGTTATTTACATGTAACCAAAAACGACGCTACCTAAACAAGACCTCGGTAACCTCCAGGAAAAACCCTAAAAGTCATTCTCTTTTGAACTAAAAAAAACATACAAATCATACGCGAATTGTAAAAACTAACTCATGAATAGCGCTACGGATATAGAAAATGCCTGAAACACGGCCGCACAATGACATACAATGCAAGTCATTAGTGCCTAATGTATTTACCCAAAACAAAAATTTTCAAAAATCAACTACATTTTCTAGCACTGCACACTTGTACACAGAACAAATACTATGTTTGTTTAGTACTGCTTATTGCTTAATGATAAAACGTCTTACCTTTTCACCGGGTTTCCTTTTCCCATGTTTCAACAAGTCCTTAAAAAGCCACCTGTTTAACCAAACACAGCTGCTCTCTTCGTAAGGATGCGTGGTGGAGAGTAAGGTAGAAATCCGCGGGCAAACAGGAAAGAATGAAGGAGAGCGTACAAAGCAGGAGCCTACCAAAATAACCGCAGTAGTTGAGGAAGGCTGAACACAGTAGGAGCACGAGAAGTAGCTGGTGAGCACTGATTTGCTATTTTGGTATTGGGGGCATAAACGCCATGGCTGTCCCCTTCGTATTGCTCAGCCCCCCCTAAAGAGATGACAACTGCTATTCAGGAAGATCCAGAGCTGCCTTCTTTTCATATGTGTGTTGCAGTATAGGTGGCTGCACTGGGTGACTGAGTGAGTGACTCATTTTGCCTCCTGCAAACAGCCGAGTCAAATATAGCCGCTTGCATCAACTGAGCAAGTGTCACACAATTTAAGTGTGGAATAAGAGGCAAATGAAATCTGATTACCTTGAGAGGCTTGCTTTGGTTATCGCTCACAGAAGTCATGCTTATTAGGAACACTCTGTGTCCAGAATCTCACTGGTTATTCTTGTTGCTTATAACCAGTAAAGCCATTTTCGCTTTTGAAGTTTTACAGTCCGGGACTTGGGGCTACGTCTTCTCAAATTTCACTACTGCCCCATGTCATGCTAGTTAAGCCGTCGTGCTATTTATGCTGCGCTATTTCAAACAGCCTGTATTTTGTACACTAATGGCCTGAAACTCTTTCTGTCTGTCATATCCTCCATAACCCGGCCAATTAATCATTCAGCATGGCCCAGACAAGCAGACGATGTCAGAAATGAAATGATTTCGCTGATACGGCACATATAAACATGGAAAGCAGCTTTAAATTGATCGCTGTGAACGTAAAAACCTAGGTCAGGAAATATTTAACTGTGAACTAAACTGTTCATATTACACCTGCTGATATTATTAAGAAATATCGATTATGTATGCACCTTTGTGTTATTCCTGCCTTCGGGGTTCATACCTCACACTAGGGAAAGTCCGCATAATATTTTACACGCGACTTGCCCTCTTGGGCTGTGTCAGCAGGTAGAATATTGAATAAATCTAGTGCCCTTTTACTATCTGCTAGGGCCCGTCTCATAGGCAGGTCAGATGGGGCAAGGCAGATGGCTGTCTACCCTCAGCAACCGAATCAACCAAATGGCTCTTGTGTCAAGTCTTATTCCAAGCCAGAAGGCAGAGCTATAATAGGACAACTGGAGCACTGCTGCATTCCCTCCGAGGAGCCTTGGGTGGCAAAGACAAGCCCAGTGTGTTAGAATTGATGGACGTCCACATATGGACCAAGAGTGGAGCAGTATGAGGAAAAAGACATCATTTGCAGCTAGGTGGGATCAGAAAGCAGCAGACGAACACCTGTGGCATGGACACTGACAATACATTGACAAGTGAAGTTTCTGCTAGGAAAGAAAAAAAAAATGGTACACTAATTCACTTCCAAGGTTCAAATTTACGACTTGGCACACAAGCATGGCATTTCGCATGCAAATATGCAAGAGGATAGGAATAAAAGGATTGATACTTTTTAAAGGGTATAGGTTTTTACTCAAATGTCATCCTTATAGGCTGGAAGTGCAAGTGGAATTAGATTGATGTGCAAAGGAAAGTAATAAATAAATCAGCGGCCAACACTGAACGCAGTTTGGCCAAAAATAATTTCATATTTATAGTTATTTACATTTTTTTAATAAATCTGATAAAAGAAAACACCTTCTGGTAAGAGTTCAGTACAGTGGACCCTCTGCTCGGGACGCGTTGGATGGCGAACAAATCAACGTATGAACTAACTTCCCGAACAGATTTTGGACCGACCGACGAACAAATCCTCGATCGACGTACTGATGGAGACATACAGCCAACCCACACTTCGCGTAACTCAAATTACTCGTATGTCAAATCAGTTTTCTCCATTGAAATTAATTGAAATGCCCTTAATCCGTCCCGGACCGCCCCCTGAAACACCGCAATTTTTTTGTTACATATTTTTGAATAAGAAGAATGAACTTATAAATAATGAATATTGTATAAAAACACAAGACAATAGAATGTAGTGCAATAAACTGGTTTTATTAAGTATAATGTAAAGCATTTACCTTGGAGATCAGACAACTTAAACATGCTGACGGAGGTGGAGGAGGGGTGTTTCGTCCTCCCTTTCAGAATGGTTCTGAAATGAGTTAGGTACGTGTCATTAAATAGTGCCGTCGCACGCCCAGGTACAACTTTTTCTGGGTGTTTCTTTTGAATAAAGCCTGAAAGTAAGAAAATGATTTGAACACCCTTGGCTGGCGTTATAGCC